>JAYJMB010064480.1:0-71002 GCA_036873735.1 Pouteria campechiana
GAGGATCAACTATGCATGAGATGTTTTCCTTACACCCTGAAGGATGCAGCAAAAACTTGGTTCATGACATTGGCACTTAGTTCACTTACCACATGGAATGCAGTTTACAACAAGTTCATTGGTAAATTTTATTCTCATGCTAAAACTATAGAACTAAGAGGTAAGATAGTAACTTTTGCTCAGATGAAAGGTGAGGCATTCCATGAGGCTTGGGAAAGAGTTAAAGTACTGGTGATTCAATGTACTCACTATCATATTCCTTTAGAGTTGCTAACTCAATTTTCTTATGATAGACTAACACAACCATGCTAAGCCATGGTTGATAACGATGTAGGTGGGGTTATGGGAGAGAAGACCCTGAAGGAAATTTATGATCTATATGAGATGCTTGGGGCAAACTCACAACAGAAAAGTATTAGAAGTAGGTCTAGAGGAATGAATTCTAACACTGAACTTTCTATGCAGGTTTTAGAGATTGCCAAGCATATTAAGATGATGTGCTCCATGATGATGAACTAAAAGCAACCCATTCCTACTAAGGTATATTCTAATTGTGGTATTTCTAGTCACTCATACAAATGTTTTTCCTTCTAGGCAGAGTTTTATAGATTTTTTAGGACAAGCCAATGCAATAAACTTCTATAACCACCAAGTGATAATCCATATTCAAATACCTATAATCTTGGTTGGAGAAGTCATCCAAATTTTTCTTGGGGTAACATTCAAAATCAGAATCAAGTTGGAACTTCCTTCCAAACAAAGAAGCTTACTCTTGAGGAAACTGTGCAGAGTTTTGTCCAAGCAACTGAAATGAGATTCCAAAACATGGAGGCATCCATGAAGATGATGGAGGCATAGTTGGGTCAAATTACAGAGGCTATGCAGAGTCACACACCTAGAAAGTCATTGAGTCAACCTAAGCAAGCTAATGTGATTATAAAGCAAGCTATTGTGATTATAATGTTCAATGGTGGTAAGATAATAGATGATAAAGTCAGTGATGTGATTAACAATTCCAATATTTTTGCAAATGATAACGAGGAGGTGAATGCAAGGAGAGCTATGTTCCCAATTCTTAACCTTGTAGTCAACTACAAGCACCACCGCCTTATGATCCACCGGTCCTTTTCCTGGGCATTTGATGTAGAACAAAGTTGTTGAAAAACCTTATGCTGACAATGAGCAAATTCTAGCTTTAGATGTCTTACCACAAGAAAAAGCTAGTGCGATGATGGGAAATCTTAATGAAGGTTCAGCAAAGGAGGAGATCAAAGAAAAATCTGGACTTAAGTAATTACCTCATTCTTTAAGGTATGCATCTATAGGCAATGATTTATTCTTTCTAGTAGTTATTTTATATTCTTATATAGGTATGGAGGAAGAAAATCTAATGCAATTTCAAGATCATATAGTGAAGCTTGATGTTTTCAAGGAGATGAAGCTATCAAATGAGAACAAGAACTACTTTAAGATAGAAGAAGTGGATGGAAGCACAGAGAAAATTTTAAGGAAGTCTGAAAACATAGTGGATGGAGTAGACAATGCTAAATCATTCAATTATGTTTATCAATTGGGAGCATCACAATTCTACAAGCTTCTTCTAGTTATGAAAGAATTGGAACAAAAAAAATCTTGAGATGGAAGGCCATAGTTAGGCTGAGACTATAAACAAAGCGCTTATTGGGAGGCAACCTAAGTTTTTCTAAACTTTCTTTATTTTCTTAGCATTTAGTTTAGTTATTTTCTTTAATTAGTGGTTTGATATTTCTGTTATAGAAGGAGGAAATCTGATTTCAGAGGATTGTAGATGCCCTTCCAAGTGTTAAAATTGATGTCAAGACAGTTCATAAAAAGAGAAAGAGAATGCACTTCATTGAGGGAGGTCCTTGATCTTAAAATTCTTTCATTATTTCACATTAAGGACAATATTGAGTTTAAGTTGGGGGTGTTTTGGATTCAAGTGCATTCAGTTTTGGGGCAATTTTTTTTTTGAATTTAGGTATAATTTTGATGAGCTTCACTTTTGATGGCTTAGCTAAAGAAAATCTAAGTGCAATTGTGCTAACAAGATAAAACTAAATAAGAAGGATTCTCTCTTGAAGATTAGTAACATATGCTAAGTTTTTTATTACTATTGCACATAATTTAGAAGGAAAGATAGATACATAATTTAGAAGGAAAGATAGATGTTACCTTGTAATCTATTGATTCGTGTGATAAGTCTTTCTTTTTCCTGACTGATGAAAATTTCATTGATCACATTATGTTATGATCATGCAAAGTGTATGTGGATTAGTTGATATTGTTGTAAATTTAGTGACTTATTTTGGTTGACATAAGCATGCTAGAACTTGTTTGATTATTCCTCAAGTTAAAATCCTAGAAACATGTTTACTTGGAACTAATTTAGGCATTCTTTGATCAGTTTGAGCCTTTCAAGCTAACCTAGAACATCATGTCACTAGTGTTCCCTTTGAACCTTAATGAAAGAATGACATATACAAAGCATTTGAAAGACCACCATTTGAATTTTCTTTATTTAGTTTCATCATCAAAACCTTTTGTCATGCCCCACACCCCCACCCTATGCATTTTGGTCATCTAGTAGATTGTTCTCTATTAGGACCCATGTAGGATGCTACCATTCTTTTTTTCTCAATAATTTTCCTATTCTTTACAACAAAAATTGGTAGAGTCTGCCTTAAATTATCAAGATCCAAAACTTGATATACACCAATCAAATAAATTTCTAATATCCATACTCACAAATTTCAACATAAAACATAATCCAATAAATTTTCCAATTATGTATAAAATAAAAATTATAACAATTATAATGCAAATCATAAATCATTAACCTATCCCAACTTACCCATAACCCAAAACCTGCTTCACCTCATGATGGCAATAAACATACTCAAGCTCAATATCATAAACACTTATCACCATACATGCCATTACATTTTTATTATACATCACTTGGAAGCTTAAATACACTTATACAACTACATAATTACCATTATACGAATATACAATGGGATTCCAATCCCAATATTCTATCATACCATCAAAAATGCCTTCTTATTTTAACTTTTAGCTAGCAGTTCAGGTAAAGAATCCCAACTATGTGTTGGGACTGATGAGCAGGCATTACAAACTTTTTCAGCCTGAAAAACATTATTCGACCTATTAAGAGAGATATACTAGACACATGGTTACAAAAAGGTATAAGAGTGCAAAAGAAGATAAGTTTGGGGCTAACTAAAAAAAAGAATGCCAAAAGAAGAAGCAAAAGGACAAAAGAAAAGGATTAAGTAAGTTTCATCCTTTAATTGGGGAACCATATCTCCATGAACTCAATAGAAAACAAGTTTGGGGTTGTTGTAGTAATGCAACCCATAATTGGGGGATCACATTCCAATAAAGTTTAGAAAAAATAAGTTTAAGGGTGTGGTAGTAATAAAGTCCATAATAATAAAAATAAAATAGAGAATACCCTAAACAAAAATTCAAGAGAGTGAACATTTATGTGTAATTTAGTTATGATCTCCTACTATGTGAACCCTTACTCCTTTTCTTTATTAGCCAAACCTAAGGCGTCGTTATAAGCTTAACAAATACCTATTAATCCAAATGAATAGATTTATTTACATTAGTTGAGAGGGATTATGAAAACCAAACTTATGGAATATTTTATGAAGATTATTAGAATCACTAGTTTGCACATTGTTGATAGACATGCAGTACCATGAGATTGGCACCACAAATACACATTTTCATTTCATGAAAGGATTGATGAAGCATGAGTTTCATGAGATTATTTGGGAAGCGTCTTGAATGATTTTTGAATTATGTGTCCATGGGTAATTTGTCTAGCATCTTATTGATTGTTTGAGAGAGATTTTCCTAACTTATTCATGAGTTCAGATTGCTATTTTGCTTGAGAATGATTAAAAGCTAAGTTTGGGGGTATTTGATGAGCTCATAATTTAGCATATTTTAATTCATAAATTTACATTTTTTTATTCTCAATTAATATCATTTTATTGTTTTATAATCACATTTGATTAAATATTATACTTAATAGAGTTAGTTTGTGTTTCAGGCATCAAAACATGTCAAAAAGGAGTTGAAGATGACAAAAGCCATCACTTGGAGGCTATTTTTGGCATAATTGAGAATGATTCATGATAAATGGTTAACATAGAAAGTTTATCCCTTCAAATTCCAATGAATTAAGAATCACATAATTTGGAGATCAAATGTGGAATTTAGGACAATAACATTGTAACTGTTGAAGAATTCAGACTTGCTAAATTTGACAAAGGCATCCCTTGTATTCAATTTTTTATAAAGATTGAGGCTAATTTAGAAAATATGTTTAACATAAAAGTTGTATCCCTTAAAGCTATGTTTCCAAAATAAAAAAAAAAATCAAATGATTTTGGTACAGTATGAGAAAGATAAGGTCAAAATAATATACACTACTCTTGGACATGGTGGATAGCGACTTTCAGAGCAATTTTGGTACAGTATGAGAAAGATGGTCAAAATAATATACACTACTCTTGGACATGGTGGATAGCAACTTTCTGAGCCACGGCTCTAGTGCATTTGGAAGTGTGGAAACTTAATATTTTGAGTATTTTGCATGTTTTATATACAAGGCCACTTTGGAAATCCATATGGAGGTGCGAGAAACCCTAAAATGGGTTATTTAAAGTGTTTTTAATAGAGAAACAAGGGACTTGGACAAGAGAAAGTGGCAGCACACATCTTTGGAAGAGAATTCCACAAGGGGACAAGAGGGAGATTTCAAGTTTTGCAACATGAGTATTTTGAATATTTTTAGCATGTACTAAATTTTTTTTCTAGGGCGATGATGTAGCCCTCCTTGATATTCTTTGTTAAACAGGGATTGTTGATTGATTAATTCAATTTTATCTGATTTCATTCATTATGCTTACTGCAATCATTTATTTTATTAAATTGCTTGATCACCAATTTTATGAGTTAGATTGATTATATGAGAAGGGTTAAGGTACAAACCATATGCTAAGCTATGAGCTCTGTTGAATGCAAAGATAGTTATGCTAAACCAATCTATTTGGTTCATTAAAGTTCTTTGGTCTCAATGGGTTTTTACCTCAATTATACTAAACACCATAGTTAATAAGAATGAGTGAAAATACTTGATTTAAACCCACACACTTAATGGTAATACTTATATATTAGTGAGAACGAACCCAAGATAATGAATTGATACCAATATCCCAAGAACATAAGATATCTTTGAGGGGTGCAATCGGATCCCTAGACTCTTGCAATCTGAGAATCTCTTCTACATTACTTTCCATTACTATTCTCCATTATTTCATCTTATACTTAGATTTACTTAGACGTTAATTTCATCTTATACTTAGATTTACTTAGACGTTACTTCATCTTATTACATTATTTCATCTTAAATTTAGATTTACTTAGATATTACCTCATCTTATTAAATTAGAATAATTTTAGTTTCAATAACTCGATATAATTGAATCAATTTGAACAGTTCTCTGTGGGATCAACCCTTGCTTTGCACACTATGCTGCTATACACTCATGCACTTTAAGGAATTATAATTTGACCATCATCTATGCTTTGAAACATTAATAAGATTTGCATGTGATATATGATTTGTCCACTTTCCAGGAAGTACTTCATTAATCTACCTAAGGCCAGATTTGCAATAAGTATTATCATTACTGCTTGTAAGGAATCTTATTATATAACTTTGATTGAGTGGGGCAATCCAAAATTTGATGACCAGCAATCCACTAGATATCTCCATTAGACACACTCTGACCACACTCATTCAGCTATCTTTTGAAATCCATAAGCCTTTTGTATGCTCTCATACATTTATTTGTACTTTTGTAACTCTTTTTATATAATGATGATTCATCATTTGAGTAAACCATCCAATGAAGTATTTATTGCATTCAACAAAGAATCTTGAATAATTATTTTTAGATTTGGTCACCCAAGATTATAATCAATGCAAGGTGACTCAATATAAAATAATCATACTCATTTTGGATTGATTTCCTTTCTCTCATACTAAGATATGTACTTTTCTATGATTTGATTACTAGGGTGTGGATGCAAGAGTTTCAAGTGTAACAAGTATTGATTGAGATGAACATTTCTAGCTATCTCTGCATTTTCTAGACTTCGATTATCTACTCTTATTTGGCAAAACTTCTCTCCTAAGATTTCTTAGATGCAAGAATTAATATTATTTAATTTCCTTATGTAGAACTCAAACTTATCAAGAGTAATGAGCATAGAACCAGTAACATATTTTTTCTTATGATCACTCTATAATCTTTATTTTTTGATGAATAACTATGATAATATTTGCTTGAGCACTCTTTGATCCATGCTCTCAAAGTTATTCATTTTATTGATCAACCCATATAATATTATGCATGTATAAGAATGATACTTGCATTTGTCTCCCTTATGAATTTCAGTTTTTCAACAAATGGATCATTTTGCAATCATTCAAATAGCTTTGAAATTGATCTTTAATCAATATTTGGGTTGTCATTTTACTTGGCACACTTTGATTTTTGTCATTCTTAGCATTTACCAAGCCGTTCATCCGTACTTTTTCTTCAAAAACATTTGAATGGTTAGTCAATGTAATTTTTTAACTCAGTTGTGCCAATAATAATAATGAAACATTGTCAATAAGAAATTAGCATTTTCTTTTAATATCCTCAAGATGGATCAAATATGCATTTTCAATCAATAGAGCATTACCATCTATATCAAGAGCCTTGCATATTTGAAACTTAAATCATTATCTTGTAATTGCATAGTAGTTTAAAATCTACATAAATCATTTTCCACTTTGGCATACCTATCTTAAAGACATGCAAGTTATTTAAATGATAATCCATTCTTTGTTTATTCCTAGTTATCTCTAGGATTCTTTGCCATGTTTTCGTTTTGTATCATGAATTGATTAATGTAAATTTTTTTTAATGTAGCTTATGTTGGCCCCAAAATGCTAGTTGTATAGTAAAGCTAGAATCCAAGAGATATAAGGAAAGTAGATGGGATATGCAAGTGCAGAAAATAGATAATAGTAGAAGCACACAAGCACACTGACAATAAAAATACATGAAATTATATGGTTTAGGCCCCCTTGTGTAACGCCCTGTCCTCCAGAGGTGCTACTAAGGTAGTAACAGGGGAACCCACGAGCATAGTCTCCCCAAAATTTACCTTCTTAAACCTATATACAAGAATCAAAAACAGTCGCAAATGCCCAAAATCATAGTCATATAGTAAAGGCAGAATGTGGAAAAGTATACATATACCTATTAAAGTAATGACATGTAAGATATCATAATTTTTACATCTTAGCTTTTCATGATTTGCTTCATTGATCTAATTCAAAGTTTACATTTTTGATACATTCCAAAATGTAGAAAAAAGATAAGGAGTGTCAAACATCAAGGTCTATCCCTCTCCTGAGCTCCAACCCCTTGTTGGGATCTGTCTTTAGGCCTATCAACTAAAACATAACAAAACAAGGTAAGTTGGGCAACTCAATAAGCGGGTATGTGATTTAATCAATCATTGATAGAATATATACATTATACGATCTCACATTTGCAAATTGAACTACTATCATGAGACCAATACAAACAGTGATAAGAATTTCTAGATAAGAGTCTACTAAGGTAAGTATATCATTCATATATCATCTGCCACTGGTCAATATCCTGCTTGGGAGGCAATTAACCAAGTGGACTAAGCCACACACCAAGTGGACTTAGCGACATATCAAGTGGACTTCACTTTGCCACATACCAAGTGGCCATCCTGGCAAGCATCCAAACTCAATCTTACATATTTGATATTTACTCAACTCAATTTAATGATAAATTAAATCAACCAACCTAAGTGCTTACATCTTACTTAATAAATCCTCATGCCATTCCAATGGTTATCATAACATGATTCTTCTTATGTTTTCATTATAATTCTAGTGTTTTTCCAATGATATTGCAACAAAATATACCTTCTAAATAGCATAAAGATCCTAAATAAACCCAAATTGACAAAATAGGAAAGATACAGACTAAAGGAAAAATTACTATTCATAGCAAATTAGGTGCCGTGACATCCTACTTCTTGCCCATGGTTTACTATTCATAGAAAATTGGGTGCCGCGGCATCAAATTTTGATGTTGCGACATCCAACTCCCTATTTTCTCAACTTGTCCACTCTGCACATGAGTTTCGCCGCATCCCATTTCAGCGCCGTGACATTCAGATTGAGTGTTGTGGCATCCAGATTGAGTGTCGTGGCATCCAACCCACTGCCTCCTCTTTGCACTTTGATTTTTTGCCCTGTTTGCATTTTTTTGTACTACTTTATTTGCTAAGCTATTTGAGCTTTAATTATTAGCTTCCCTTAACTCAAATAACTCAATTTAGCACCTCCTATCACAAGCACATATACTACACCGTATCCGATTCTCAAATTTAACTATCTTGAATTGGACATACTGATATGTTGTGTAACATTAACTTACCTGACTTATCTCCTTAAGCCATATTAGCAATTATAACCAACTTCATTTCAAGCCATATATAGCATACTTCATATACTTTAAACATGTTAAAAGCATGATTTGGCAAACCTTAAACAATTACCATATAGTGCCTGAAGTGCAAATACATAGAGTTCAATTAAAACTTAACTCAATTACTTAGATAAAGTAAACTTGCTTACTTGATCAATACACCTTTCTTTCCCTTAAAGCATTGTGTTTCCAAGAATTTCTTCACAATTTGGAAGTCCTACACTCGAAACATGTCCCTTGATCATCCAAGTGCATCTATTGGTTATAAAATGCAGTTACTGCAAAGATTATCATTATTACATAGCCTAAGCTTGTTTAGGGTTTAGCCCATTACCCACCTCAAACTCAATTAAAAGATGATTAGGGAATCATCAACATGCATTAATCATGCTACACATGTCTAAATGCCATTTCATCAAACATCAACCAGGTAATTTCTAATTTTCATGATTGCAACTAATAACAAGTTGGGATTTATTTCCCAAACCATATCTAAGCATGGTTTAATTAAATTTGTATTTCAATTCACATTCAAAACACCCAATTCACTGCTTAATTCATGTTTTGCCTAAATTTCCAAGTTTCCCAATTCCTAAATTAACTTCATAAGATAGAATCAAAGGAATCTTTCTAATAGAATTAGTTAATTGCTCATTAAAATCATTTACCACCTTATTTTCTTCGATTCAAACCCACTAAATTGCACTCTAGAGTGAAATCCTCAAATTCTTTATAATTCCTATCGCACAAATCAGTCCAATAGAGCATTTTCTTTGTGTTGGACTCTACAACATTGCTTGCCATCAATTTCTTAGCACATTTACATTGAATTTCATGAGAACTAGCAATTTCTAGAGCTTGGGAAACAAAGGGATAGGGTTGATATGTCTTGGTTGGAAATGGGAGCTGGTGGAGCATTTTAAGCTACACCCCTTTTGGTGCTCCAACAACACGTGCATTAAATTACACATGTGGCCCACCTGTGATACTTTTTGTCCATTTTTCTTAGTCTTTCCCTCCAAGTCATCACCATGTATAGCCCATTACTCATATTCATCAGTACTTTTTCTTTTTGTCAAGAAATGTCTTCCTGTTCATCCTATTCCTAGATCTTTTAAGCATTCCTATCATGATTTTCCATTTATGTTACCAAACGCCTCTTATCCAACTCAAGTTACCTGGCCAATCTCCTATGGTGGAAATTTCAAGGCATCACATTCTACCCCACCTTACGAAAAGTTTCGACCTCAAAACTTAAGTAACCAAGTTGGGATACTTTGTTTTCATTGACTCTTCTAGCTCCCAAGTTGCTTCTTCTTCCATGTGATTATCCCACTATTCCTTTACTAGGCAAATAATCTTATTCCTCAATTGTTTCTCTTTACTGTCCATGATTCAGATCGACTGTTCTGTGTACTATAAGTTCTACTTATTTTGAATTTCTTTCGGTGCCAATATGTGAGATGGATCCGGTTCATATTTCCTTAGTGAAGACACATAGCAGATGTCATGAATTCCACTCAACAATGGTGGCATTGCAATGCGATATGCCACTTTGCCAATTCGATCCAAAATTTCATAAGGATCGATATACCTTGGGCTTAATTTACCTTTGGCGCTGAACCGCACCATACCCTTCATCGGAGACACCTTCAAGGAGACTTTATCTCCCACCTGAAATTCCAAGTCACATCTCCATACATCTGCATAGCTCTTTTGGCATGACTAAGCAATATGAATCTTTTCCTTAAATCTGAGCCGCCTTCTCAACTATATCTGCAATTATTTGCAGTCCTACTAAGGTGGCCTCACCAATTTCTACCCATTATAGGGGTGAGCTTTGTACCCATATAATGCCTCAAAAGGAGCCATCTGGATGTTAGAGTGATAATAGTTATTGTAAGCAAATTCAATTAGTAATAAATACTAGCTCCATGATTTACACCATTAAAAGCACATGCTCTAAGCATGTCCTCTAATTGCTAGTTTACTCACTCTATCTATCCATCTTTTTGGGGGTGATAAGTATTGCTAAAGTCTAGCATGTTCCCATGGCCTTATGCAATGCTTTCCAGAACTTAGAAGTGAATACTGAGCCTCTGTCTAGGCACACCATGTAACCACGCAATCTCTTTTCGATAGATCCATGTATACTTTTCAGCAGTAAATGTAGTCTTGACTGGTATAAAATGAGGGGATTTAGTTAGTTTATCCACAATGACCCATATACTGTCAAATCCTACAGTCATCTTTGGTAGCCCAATGACGAAATCCATTATTATATCTATCCATTTCCATTCAGGAATTTCAATAGACTATAATAATTTGCCTAGTCTTTGGTGCTCTGCCTTTACTCTTTGGCACACTAGACATTTAGCCACATATCTAGCGATATCATTCTTCATAGCCTTCCACCAATATTAAGATTTCAAGTCTTTAGACATTTTATTGCCACCAAGATGGATGGTGTAAGGTAAATAATGTACTTCCTCTAGCACTTTATGCATTACAGAAGCAACAATTGATTCCTGTACCTCATAAGATGGTCTACACCAATGAATACATTTGGTAGCTCATTTTGCTATACTTGCAGCTTCAATTTCTAGAATTCTTCTTCTGATGAGTCTTTTTGAGCTGCTTGAATTTCATCTACTAAAGTAGGCTAAATACTTAATTGACACATTTGATCAACTATTCCCTTCATTCCAACTTGCACATCTAGTTTCCTCAGTTCCTCAAACAATTTTGTCTTCTCTACAAGCATTTCGACTAAACTACTCTCAAATTTTTTGCTCAAAGCATTAGCTACTATATTTGCTTTACTAGCTAGTCCTTAAGTAATTCAAGCCACTATCATTGCCTCATGTTCAATTCTTTCTGAGTAAAGATATATTTCAGACTTTTGTGACTGATGTATACATCACATTTCTCTCCATAAAGATAGTGTCACCATATTTTCAGAGCAAACACTACTACCACCAATTCAAGTCATGGGGTGGATAATTATGCTCATGAGGGCGCAATTGATGTGATGCATAAGCTATGACATTTCTATTGTGCATCAAGACACAGCCTAATCCTTTCTTTGAATGCATCACTATATATAACAAATCCGCCCTGACCTAACGAAAGTGCGAGTATTGGTGCCTCAACCAACTGCCTCTTTTATTCTTGGAAGGTAGCCTCACAGTAACCATTCCACTCAAATGGGATCCCTTTACAGGTCAATTGTGTCAATGGCATAGCAATACAGGAGAATCCTTCAATAAATCTCTGATAAAACCTAACTAATCCCAAGAAACTTCTGACTTCAATTACTGTACTTAGTCTGGGCCAATTTACACTACCTCTATTTTATGGGGGCCCATAAAGATACCATTTCTCAAGATTACATGGCCTAGAAAAGACACACTATGCATCCAAAAGTCACACTTCTTTAATTTAGCATAGAGCTTTCCCTCTCTCAATCTTTGCAAAGTCATCTTCAAATGTGATTCATGCTTCTCTTTGTCTTTTGAATAAATCAAAATACCATCAATGAAGATAATCACAAAATGATCTAGATAAGATTTAAACACTCTATTCATTAGATCCATAAAAATTGCAGAAGCATTCATTAACCCAAATGGCATTACCAAAAAATCATAATGCTCATATTGAGTTCTGAATACAGTCTTATGGACATATGCTGGCTTATCCCTCAATTGATGATATCCAGACTACAAATATATTTTAGAGAATATTGTAGCTCCGTACAATCGATCTAATAAATAAAATTGGTGCACCCCACGGCAACATGTTGAGATGGATGAATCCCTTATCCATTAAGTCCTGCAACTACACTTTCAGCTCTGCTAGTTCAACTAGTGTCATTCGATATGGGGCCTTAGATATTGGCTCGGCCCCAAGTTGGAGGTCAATGCAAAATTCCACTTCTTGTTCAAGAGGTAACCTAGACAATTCACCAGGGAACATGTCTGGAAAATCTCATATTATAGGTATATCCTCCAGTGATCAATGCTCGGAGTGGGTGTCGATAGCTGAGATCAAGAATGCTTCACACCCTTTTCGCATTAGGCTGAGAGTTTCATGGCTAACACATCTTTAGGAGCTTTGCCTTCAGGCAAACTTCTAAAGATGATTTCCACTATTTTGGGGGTCTTTAAGGTTACCTACTTGGCTTTACAATCCATCTTTAGCTTCATATTTGACTAACCAATCCATACCCAGTATAATGTCCAAACTCTCCATGTTCAATACAATTAAATTTGCATAAAATTGTTGCCTCGATCACTATCGGCATCTCATAACATGCCTTAGAAGCTGTGCTAACTGTCTTCAGTGGAGTAGATACTTCTATCACATGATGCATAGGATATTTCGACAAACTAGCTCTATTTACAAATGCAATGGAGGCAAATGCTAGAGAAGCACACACAAGAAGATTACCAATAATCATGTGATCCATGGCTTGAGCTTCCTGTGCATTTGTCGCCTGCACGACCGCAGTCATTAGTGGTCTATGGTCCTCATATTGACAGCCTAGAGTTGTATCAAGTCCATGACCTCTACCTCTCATCTGACCTCTACCACATTTAGGCTAGGGAGGTGCTCGAGAGGTTACATTATCACTCCTCCCCTGATTAGGACAATTCCACTTGATGTGACCAGTCTCGCCGCATTAGAAGCAAGTGAGTGTCTTCACTGCCTAGGTTCCCAAGGCTGATTCGACCCTTGAGTAATTTCCCTCATTTGTTTTAGAGTAGATTTAGTCAACCTTCCTCCTGACTTCTTTAACAATATGGGATATTCAAATTTCAAATGTCCTAATTTCTTACAATAATTACATATTCTTTCAGATGTTACAGTACCACTCTGGGAAGTTCTTGGCCTTTTCTAGTGTCCCTACTCGTTTTCTCTAATACGTCTCTTTTCTCTGAATTTGGTCCGCTCCTCTTCCTCCCTTTCTAGTAAATGAGCATGCTCAAGGATATCTTCATATGAAGTCAACATAAGAGGGGCTAACTTCTCATGGATATCCAATCTCAGCCCTTCTTGAAATTTCTGGATTGTTTCCATTGAATCCAATTGTGCCCATGGCACAAATTGTGCCAAACACCTAAATTGTCCATCATAATCTTCTACAGTTCTCTTGCCTAGCAACAGTGTCAAGAATTTTGTAGCTTGCCTTATCTTCTCACTAGTTGACACTTATCTGTAGAGCAATCTCGCTTTAAAATCAAACCATGTCATTCTTACACCATTGCTAAGAATCGTCAATTTCTCAGTATACCACCACTACTCTGCCTCACCTTCCACCTGATAGACCCCATTTAATATCTTATGTTCTTCAGGGCATTCCATATATGCAAATGCCTTTTCCATACTAAAGAGCCATTCATTTACCACACGGTGGTCCATCTATTTTTTGAAAATTGGATGCTTCATATTTTGGAAAGCTTTCGTGTTTAAGCCTCCTTGATTGCCTTTGGGATGTCTACCCTACATCTGGTTCTACATTTATTAGACTTGCACACAGCCCCACCATTTTTTGAGGCTCCTCTACATGCCTCCTTTGAGTTTGAACCAGTTCTTGCAAAGTCTGGGCAATACCCACTACCATTGTCATCATACCATCAAATTCTGGTGCTATTGTTTGAGGCTCCATAGGTAGAACTGCCTCACCACAAGGAATCGTAATGCTGGCCTATCTATTCTTGTAGGTCCTACCTCCACATAGCCTTCCTCAGGCTCGACTACCCCTTCTTCAACTTCATTCTAGGTCAACCTCGGTATCTAATCGACCCTGGAGGCTTCTGCCTGAGTTTCCCTAATAAAATTCCCCATCTCTCAAGTCCAGGTAGTTCTCCTCGGTGACTCATCTTTCACCATGGGGGATTTATCTTTATACACTCTCTTCCTCAATGCCATGACTATATAAGGAAGAGTATATGATAATATAATAGCATAACATTAAAATATAACTCAACGTATCAAGATAAGGTTTCAATGCACATCTTATACTATCGTTCCCCCATGTTTTTAGCATTTTTTAAAACTATGCATGTCATTCTTTTACCCATTTCCAACACCCTTAACATTATAGTTCTGGGACTTATCTCCTCTTGGATATTAGATATAATATGCTTTGATACAACTCTATAATGCCCTATCCTCCAGAGGCGCTACTAAGGTAGTAACAGGGGAACCCACGGCCATAGTCTCCCCTAAACTTACCTTCTTAAACCTATATACAAGATTCATAAACACCCACAAATGCCCAGAATTGTAGTTGCACTGTAAAGGCAGAATGTGGAAAAGTATACATATACCTTCTAAAGTAATGATATGCAAGATATCCTAATTTTTACATCTTAGCTTTACATTACCTACATCATTGATCTAATTCAAAATTTACATTTTTGATACATTCCAAAATGCAAAAAAAGATAAGGAGTCCTAAACGTCAGGGTTTATCCCTCTCCTAAGCTCCAACTCCTCGTTGGGCTCCATCGTTAGGCCTGTCAACTAAAACATAACAAAATCGGATGCTTTGGGTAACTCAGTAAGTAAGTATGTGATTTAATCAATCATAGATAGAATATATACATTATACAATCTCACATATGCAAATTGAACTACTATCATGAGACCAATACAAAGAGCAATAAAAACTTTTAGATTAGAGTCTATTAAGATAAGTATAACATTTATATCTCATCTACCACTAGTGGTATCATGCTTGGGAGGCCATAAACCAAGTGGACTTAGCCACACACTAGGTGGACTTAGCTACATACTAAGTGGACTCAACTTAGCCACATAACAAATGGCCATCCCAGCTGGCATCCAAACCCAATCTCACATGTTTGATATTTTGGGTGGCATTCAAATCTTAATCAATTTACTCAACACAATTTAATGATAAATTAAATTAACCAACCTAAGTACTTAATCTTAATAAATACTCATGTCATTCCAATGGTTATCATAACATGATTCTTCTTATGTTTTCGTTATAATTCTAGTGTTTTTACAATAATATTACAAGAAATCATACCTTCTTAATAGCATAAATATCTTAAATACACCCAAATTGACAAAATAAACAAAATACAGATGAAAGGAAAAATTACTCTTCATAGCAAATCAAGTGTTGTGCCATCAAATTTGGATGCCGTGGAAACCTACTTCTTGCACATGGTTTACTGTTCATAGCAAATTGGGTGTCGTTGGCATCAAATTTGGATGTCACGGCATCCAACTACCTATGTTCTTAGCTTCTCCACTCCACACATCAGTGTTGCGGCATCCCATTTTGGTGCCATGGTATTCAAATCAAGTGCCATGGCATCCAAATTGAGTGTCAAGCATCCAGCCCACTGCCTCCTCTTTGCACTTTGATTTTCTACCCTGTTTGCATTTCTTTGTACTACTTTATTTGATAATTTTAAATAAGCTATTTAAGACTTAATTATTAGCTTCCTATAACTCATATAACACAATTTAGCACCTCCTATCACAAGAATGTATACTACACCTTATCCAATTCTCAAATTTAACTATCTTGAATTGGACATTAATATGTTGTGTAACATTAACTTACCTGACTTATCTCGTTAACTCATATTAGCAATTATAACTGACTTCATTTCAAGCCATCTATATCATACTTCATATACTTTAAACATGTCAAAAGCATGATTTGACAAACCTTAAATAATTGCCATATAGTGTCTAAATTGCAAATACATAGAGTTTAATTAAAACTTAACTCAATTACTTAGATAAAGTAAACCAACTTACTTGATTAATACACCTTTCTTTCCCTTAAAGCTTTGTGTTTCCAAGAATTACTTCACAATTTGGAAGTCCTACACTCGAAACATGTCCCTTTATAACCATCGAAGTGCATCTATTAGTTATAAAATACAGTTATTATAGAGATTATTATTATTTGATAGCCTAACCTTGTATAGCATTTAGCCCATTACTCACCTCAAACTCAATTAAAAGATGATTAGGGAATCATCAATGTGGGTTAATCATGTTACACCTGTCTAAATGCCATTTCATCAAACATTAACTAGGTAATTTCTAGTTTTCATATTGCAATTAATAACAAGTTGGGATTTCTTTCCCAAACCATATCTAAGCATGATTTAATTAAAATTTTATTTCAATTCACATTCAAAACACCCAATTCACTACTTAATTCATGTTTTTCCCAAATTTCCAAGTTTCTCAATTCCAAAATCAACTTCATAAGCTAGAATCAAAGGAATTTTTCTAACATAATTAGTTAATTGCTAGTAAAAATCACTTACCACCTTATTTTCTCTGATTAAAACCCATAAAATTGCACTATGGAGTGAAATCCTCAAATTCTCTATAATTCCCATTGCCCAAATTAGTCCAATAGAGCTTTTTCTTTGTGCCAATTGCTATAAAGCTGCTTGTCATCAATTTATTAGCACATTTATGTTTAATTTTGTGAGAACTAGCAATTTCTAGAGCTTGGTAAACAAAGGGAGAGGGCTGATACATCTGCATTGGAACTGGGAGGTGGTGGAGCATTTTAAGCTCCACCCCTTTTGTTGGTCGAACAATGTGCACAACCATGTACATATGTGGCCCACCTATGATAATTTTTGTCCACTTTTCTCATAGCCTTTTCCTCTAAGTTATCACCATATATAGCCCATCACTCATATTCATTAGTACTTTCTCCTTTTGTCAAGAATTTCCTTCCTATTTAACCTATTCGATTATCCTTTTAGTATGCCTATCAAGATTTTCCATTTATATTACCAAGCGCCTCTCATCCAACACAAGCTACCTGACCAGTCTACTTGTGGCAAAAATTTCAAGGCCTTAAACCTTGGCTCCTACTTCACTCACCATGGTTTCTCCAACCTTGAGTTCCACTATAAACTATGGAATCACACCTCCATTATTTTCCAGAGTTAACCAAGAACTCTTACAATCTAGTTTTACTAACCTCACCAGCAACTTTACATTATTGATTTTCCTTGAGGTCACTAACAACTTATACTATTTAGTCATACATGTATTGTGATGATGATCCACACATGTATTATGAGTAATTTTGATGATAACAAAACTTATACTGGATTTGTACAATGCTAATGATATTGCTAATATTGGAAAACAAGAATTAGAACTATACATGTGCCAAATATATACAATTCATGTTGATCCATGTGCATAAATTATTCACTTTATAATAATAATGATCACATGATTATAAGAATTAGAACATTACCTAAAAGTTGTATCTGAATTACTCATGTATACCATCAGAATACTTTTGAAGTATTTCAAAAACTCTAATAGTACTTCAGAAACTATTTCTGCATCCTCAAAAGTCCTAATGTAATTTTTCAGAAATTATAAGTCTTGCACTTAAAGTAGTTTCAAAAACTCTAAAACAAATCTTTAATTCTATTTAGGATCAGAAAACTTTGAAACTAGCACCCAATACAACTTTTAAATCTCTGAAATTACAACATCCAATTAACTCTTTTGAAGACAAATCAAAAACTCTGAAGTCATATTAAAAACTCTAAAGTCAAGTAATAAGCTTTGAAGTCATTTACGAAACTCTTAAGAGTTGCTTCAGAAATTCTGAAGTTTATATACTTGACATAATTTAGAAACTTTGAATCTAATCTTCCAATCCTTTTATCCAACTATAAATTACTTCAGAAGAAAATATATGTATTCTAATGCATATTCCAACTTCTAAACTATTTACTTTGACATTACATAGTATATACATGAGATTTAATGAAACCATGTGTGTATGAACAAATAAATTTAAATATACTAAATACAGACAATGATTATAACGTATGGATCATAAATATAGTTTATATATATTACAATTGACAAATGCATTTTTGTTTAAAATAAGAGATTTCAAAGTTTCAAAAAGAATCAAAATGCAAAAACATAAATTGAAGGATGCCAACCACTTGGAGCAACTGCCTAGAAAACCACCTGACAAAAGACTATCAGAAAAATCAAGAAATGAAGCACTAGAAGATGAATCGCTTAGCAAAGTTCCCAACTACCTATGCATAATGCTTGGGAGCACAGTCGGTATAGCAGCTGCTTGCCATACCACCTTCAAGGAGGCAACAAGAATTGCTTGGAAGAAAATCCAAAAAACTAGCCACAACTGCTTTGCCAGTTGCATGGCATATCACCTAGCTCACAGCCACTTAGACCAAGCGCCTGCGAAACCACCTAACAATGCCCGACAGTCAGAAATTCAAACATTACAAGTAACAAAAAATTCAAGCTCCTCTTCCAATGATCAAGTTTTTAAGGTTTATTTAAGGATCACTCAAGGAACGTTCGAAAAAGAAGATAAAGAGCATAAAATAAAATATACAAACAAGAAAAAAAGAGAAATCATCTTGCAAATCCTAAAGGCCAATCTCTCCACAATATAAAGGAAGAGCTTCTGTGACAAGAAGAACCACATCTAAGATCTTCCTCAACACTCAACAAGAAACACATCAAAAAGTATAATTTTTTATTTTAGTTATTTCATTTGTAGAAGTTGCTGGTTAGCTTAAGAAATAGGGTTAAAGTTGTTAATGAGATTGTGAAAACCAACGTTGTTTAAGTTGTTGGTTAGCTTGTGAAAACCAATATTGTTAAAGTTGTTGGTATGCTTATTAAAACCAACATAATGAGTTTCTAGTGAGGTTTGTAAAACCGGTGTATGAGTTCTTGGTTAGCTCAAGAAAACTAATTGTATTTCCATAAAGTATTAGTGGAACCTAAGTGCAGCAAGTAAGGCTAACTCAGAAAGTGGAGTAGGTGCCAAGAGAGGGCCTGAACCACTATAAGTTGTGTGTGCTATATGTGCTTGATCTTTCAATTATACTCTTACCTGCTCTATCCATTGCTTCACTTTAATTAGCATGCTAACATAAAACAAAGAAAGGGATTTGATCAAATAGGGATCAAAAGAAGTAAATTTTATAAAATCCAATTCACCCTCCCTTTTGGTTCTAGCCTATTCTACAAGGACCAACAAGTGGTATCAGAGCAGGCTACATAAACATTTGTAGCGATCTATCTGGCTAGACCAATAACGTCTACCATCATATTTCGTGAAGGATATTCTATCATACAAATTCCATACTTTGAGTCAATGAGTTTTGATCAATGGATAAAGTAAACAGAGGTAAGCCTCATGGCCAATGATTCTAAAATGTGCAAAGCTATTTTTATTGACTTAAATAAAGATGATGAAAGACCTAAGCAAATAAACATAAAAGCTAAAAATACTTTACTAAATGCTCTATACCCCACCATATATAGTCATTTTGCAACCTGTAAAAATGTAAAAGACATAATAGAAAGGTTAAAGGCTATTTCTGAAGGGCAAATTGATTTACTAGCAAATAAAACTAATGTCTCTGCTGAGAACAATTTGAGCACAGGAAATAATGAAACAATAGAAAAATCTCCTCAAGAAAAAGGAGAAAAGAAAAATGATCAATCTGTAAAAGGAGAAGAATTGTCAATAAAAGAACTACCACAGACTAAATAGAAGCAATCTCAAGAAGAGATTGCAATTTAAGAAGAAAGTTCTGCATCCCAAATTCAAATTGAAGACCAAATGGATTAAGCAGCTAAGGAATCCTCTCAAGTTGAGGAGAATCTATTTGAAGAAGGTAAAAATAAAAGAGAAAGACTTACAATTCAAAACATACATCTAAAGCAAGTCAAAGAAAAAAAAGAAGTGAGAAAAAGGAAGAGAAGGATAGTTGTAGAAAGAAGAAAGAAAGAGAAGAAGTATCTTACACTTAAAAGCTCAAATGATCTCTTCTCACCAAAAAACTATGAAATAAAGAAGGAAAATGAAGAAAAGATGAAATATTAAGTTTCGTCAAAAGATAAAAGGTTTCCTGACACTAGTTAAACAAAAGTTTATTCCATTAAGTCAAGGAAGAAAAGGTAAGTGCAGGTATGACAACTTAAACTGAACCTCTTTAATTGATATATATGCTTTATGCAATTATTCTTTTATCTTGAATATTGCTTAACTTTAGAATTCAGCTTAGAAATACATATATACATCAAATTATAAAACTATAACAAAAGTTTGAATTCTAAAAACTATTTAAATTAAGGAAGCTATGTATAAAAGATCAACTTAATCTTAAGGATAAGTATACATAAGAAATATATGTTTAATCTAAACATTAAAACATGATACAAATATCAATTGTAATTTGAAAATTTCTTATCAAGTTTGAAAATCAATATTCATGATATTCAATGGTGGTAAATGAGGAATAGAATTTTTGTATACTTTAAAAAGTATTTGCCTCAGTAATTAAAAAGGGAAAAACTTTGTTTTAAAAGCTACATCTATAAAAATATTAAGTGATAATATATATCATATATTACTTAAAATTTATTATAAGAATTGGTTTCTTTTTAATTGTTAATAATCTTAACTGAATATAATTTGAAGATATTAAAAATCCAAATGTTACAATTGAAAAAAACCTTCATAATCTAAGAAATGAATAGTAATCTGCCCAAAATAATATAGCCCATATTTTTACCAATTTCTTTTTGCATACCATGATGCCAAAGAAAATGTTACACTGATTAAAATAATCTGTATGGAACATATATATATATATATATATATATATTTTTGAGTTCTTTATTGACGAAAAAGTGCAAGAATATTTGAAATGTATGCAATCCAGAAGAAATAAAGAAATTCTTTAAGAAGTAAAATCAACTCAACTACTTGCAAAGATATATAAAATTCAGAGTTTGAATTTGATAGCAAAAGAAATGAAGCTTTGGAGACTTTGAAAGATCACTTCAGAGATTCTGAAACGTAGCTTCAAAAATTTTGAAAGGTCAGTTCAGAGATTCTGAAATGAAGCTTCGGAGATTCAGAAATGTCACTTTGGAGATTCTATGATGAAGCTTTGGAGATTCTGAAAGGTCACTTCGGAGCTTCTGAGATGAAGCTTTGGAGATTCTGAAAGTACACTTCAGAGCTTCTGAAATTAAGCTTTAGAGATTCTAAAAGGTCACTCAGAGATTTTGATATGAAGCTTCAGAGATTCTGAAAGGTAACTTTAGAGGATCTGAAAAGCATTTTCAAAAAATATCTTCAAAAGCAATGAAAGCATAACTTTAGAGGCTTCAAAATGATGCAACAATGAAGGACCAAATAGTATTAAAAGAAGCATTTTGAAGCAACTAGAAAAATGGAAGAAAGCTATATTTTTCAAGACTCACAAAAAAATTGATAAAAGTTTCTTAGAAGTTAAAAGAAGCAAGTGAAGTTTCTGCAATAAGGAAAAGTTCAGAAGTTTTCACTTACACAGAAGTTCCACAAAACTTCTGACCTTCAAATCTGAGCACCGCAGAAATAAGATCCACTTCTGAACAAATAACTCAGAACTTCTACAAATACTTACATAGAAGCTTTGAACAAATTCTGTACTACATAGAAGAAAGACAGAAATGGAGATATGTTACACAAAGTTATGCATAAGATATGCACTTAGACACTCAATCATCAAGGAACTTTTGAGCGCCATCGAGAATTATCAAAAACATCTTGAAAGCTCTCAGAAGTAATGCAAAACAAGTTTTTTTTTCAAGAGTATCAAAATGTTTTTAGATGACAATCAAAGCTGCAATAGCTAAAGAAGATGATTAAAGTAACAATGACTACAAACTACCAATACTGAATCAAAGAATCAAGTTTAGCTCAACTAAAATCTTCCACAAAAGAAGCAATGAAGAAAGATAAGTTGCTCAACTTGATAACTCTGTTGACAAATCATGCTTTATATGTCTATATACTCCAGATGTCTTTGAAATAATTGCATTGATTGCACACATATAGATAAAATCATTGATTGAGCAAAATAATTTGAGATAAATAGTTCTAAAAATTTAAGCCAATATATGAAATTGATTAATCTACAAAATTGAAAACTCTCAAAAAAAAACTTAACCCTTAGTCATTCTTTTCTGAAATCATTATGAATTTATCAAACGTATTATATAAATCTTGATAAATACTCAAAAAGGATTTTATACTGTTAAATGCATTATTGTTGTTATTCATGATTGTAATGATTGAACATGCCTAAGTTGAAATCATGCAAGTACATGTTCTATTTTATACTTAATGTTAAAAATATCTGATATATATGATATATTTTTAAATTACTTAATGTGTAATAGTGGACAATGATAAATTCTAAAATGATAAATTAAATTAGGGCATACTAAAAAGGTCATAATTTTTTTTTCAATACCACCTATGATAGCAGGTGCCCATGGAGCCAGGTGCCTGTGATCATAGCCACCTATCACTTTGATACCCTTTTAGGCACGGATTGATGAATAGTTTGCATTTTCAACCCATTCTTTGTTGCCAGCCTCCTGCGATCGAAAAGAGAAAGTGCTTGTCATTTTGAAATCTCATTAGAGCCGTTTCTAGTAAGTTTCTACCTTTTCCAACATTTTTCCACATCTCAATGGCACATAAAGTCACCATCTTCAAACCCCAAAGAGGAGTGAAATGCCCTAGAACTCGAGGAGGACTATCTTCTTCCTAGCCTTCAACTTCTAGGAGCTCAAGGAGATCTCAAGTCACTAAAAATGTAGGTAATCTCCGTTCCCAATCTAATGTGAATGTTGAAGAAAAAAACATCGAAAGAGGAGAAGGAAGGGCAAAGAAGTTTGACTTGAGCAAGTTGCCAAAACAAGTTCATAGAAGAAAGATTCCAACTACCAAATTTGAACCAACTGATTTACCAGCATATTATTTTGGAAGTGAGGACAAGAAATTCAATTTTTATACTTCAATACTTGGAAGACCTGTTCATGTTCAAAAGAAAATTGATCTAGACTTTCTTGATAAATGCAAATCTGATATTAGGTCAATATTAAATTATCAATGATGGACTAATTTGATTAAGTATGAAGCACCCATCTTCAGAGAGCTAGTCCTTATATTTTACTTTAATTGAAAAGAAGGTTCTTATGAATCTATGGTAAAAGGTGTGAGAATAATCTTTGGAACCAACATATTATCACCAGAAGAACACCTTAGAGAAATATTAGATGTGCTCTCCATAGAAGATGAGGATGACCTGAAAAAGGAAGAAATTTTCAACAAACTATCCTCATGTACAGCTTATACATCTGCCCATACTTATATGAGAACTAAAGACTTATCCATTGAGCTTAGAATATTTAAAAAAGTCTTAGAAAATATGTTCATGCCTAAGCTTTGAGGAATAGAACAAGTGACAGCAAGTGAAGCTAGAGTTTTGTGGAAGTTATATACTTATCAAAAAGTAAGTTTGCGAAACCTCATGTTCACTGCATTTGGGCACTTACCACAAAAAATAGACCACATAACTTCATATGGTGTATGGTTGATAAAAGTCTTTCAGTATTTTCATATTCCAGTCAATGGGGAATCATGCATATACATGTCTACCTTAAACCAAGACAATGTTAGAGCCACACTTATAAAAAGAATGATATTAAGGTTATCAGAATATGTGGCAGAAATGAGGAAAAAGAATGAAAGAGAAATGGAGGAAGACAATGAGGAAGACAACAAGGAGAGTGATGAAGACGAAAATAAAGAGAAAGAAGAAATAGGTAAGAGAGAGCAAGTAACTGACACTGGTAGTCCCATTGCAGATAGACAGTTTTCACCTCCCAGAACTTCACCTGAAGTCAGTCATCCAAGGTCTTCTACATATGCCTTATTATCTCTAGAAGTAAAAGAATTAAGGAGGGAAGTAGGGGATCTAAAAAAAGAAGTAAAGGAAGAAATGGGAGAGTTGAGAAAAGTACAAGAAGGAATAGAGAAGAAGATACACATTCTTCTCTCTCAATTTGAGACTTCCCATCCCACACAGAGAGTTGACTCCACTTCACCTATTGAGGATACAAAACCAACTTACAACATAGAAGATCTAACTTCCATTAGAGACACCAATCAGGGGGAGCCCACCTCTTCTAGACCACCTACGGATCCTCATACCTCTTAGAGATCTTATTCTTATTTTGTCATATCTTTTTGAGAAGAACATAACTTAGTTATTTCAAATATTTCGTGATCTTTATATATCTCTTTATATGAAATGAACAATTATAGATCAAATGACCTCAGTCTATTGTATGAATGTTTGTTCATTTATAACTTTAAGTTTCATGACATAACTATTTATTTATGTAATATGATTTTCCACATTCACATTTGCTATACTTTGTCGTGATGATCTATATTTTGATGAACAATAGTTAATTTTTTTCATGAATAAGCATGAAAAATAATGACCATCACACAGTGCTTAATGTACAACCTAAAATGGAAAGTGAACCATCATTGAAAATTATTATGGATGTATATGAGAATTTATGATGATAGAAATATGAAGTTGCAGGAAATGAATGTGTAATTATGAAAAATAATTTAGAGTCATGATGAAAGTCATTTTCCAATAGATCAAGCAGCTAGTAAATAAAATTAGCAAATGAAATCCTAACAATTGAAATCACATTAAAAATAATTCAAGAAAATAGATTAAAAATAATAAAAACATTATAACTTACTGTAAACCTGAAATAGAATACAAAAATCAAAAATAAAAAATATTTGGATTTCTTATATGTTTCACAATTAGCAATGCTCACATTGTATGAAATGGTAATTTCATAGCTATTTGATGAACATGAAATGCTTGAAATAGATAAATATTTTGATCTATACTTGTGATATAATCCATACATGCATCATATTTTTGGATAATCCATACAATTTACATCCATTTATCATACATAATATTGAATGTTTGAATATCTTTGAATATTAAATGTCTACACATTTAATTTATGGATGTTTATTAAAAAAAGTTCTCAAACAACCAGCAAGTGCTCCAGCAAGTGGTATGAAGAAGTAATTTTCTCCAAAAAGTTCTTCAGCTATTGAAGTTCTCCAACAAGGTATCAATATGTGGTATCATGCTTAAATATCATGCTATCAACATATATATTCATGAATACACTTTTCTTTTGATGACATATAATGCGTAAACATTTCAAAAGAAACATCCTATAGTGAAAATAATTTAAAATTAAAGAAACAAGGGAGAAGTATAGCTTTTTGATCTATCTTTTTGATGTCAACAAAAAGGGGGAGAAGTATGGAGAAGATTTGAAAGTAAGGAAAAAATATAGGAGGAGTAATATGGAGTAAATAAAGATAAATATTGAGAAAGGGAGAAGTATGGAGTAGTATACAAGTAAGGAGAAAATATAGATAAATATTGAGAAAATCATTACTCTTGATAGTATATAGTTACTCTAGAAAAAGGAGTATCTTTGTGTTCATTTAGGAGGTGGAATTCTAGGCTTCCTTTTTGGTTTTGAAGTAGATGGTAAAAGCAATAGAGCAATACACTTACCAAATAAAAGTATTGTCATACCAAGAGAAGGATAATTTTACTATGTCATGACCAGTATCATTCCCCATTAAATTACAAAATTCAAATTAGTTGGGGGGAGTTTAATATAAAGAAGGAAAAATATGTCATGAGAAAACTAATAGCTCTTCATATGTCATGACTAGTGCAAAATTCTACATGCTTACATATCTCTATTAGTAAGGGGGAATTTGTTATTGAATCATTAGTATATCCTTTATTTATTTCAAATCTTCAAGTTTTGTCATCATCAAAAAGGGGGAGAATGCTGAATCATACATGTATTATGATGATGATCACACATGTATTACAAGTGATTTTGATGACAACAAAACTTATACTGGATTTGCACCATGCTACTGATATTGGTAATATTAGAAAACAAGAATTATAACTACACATGTGCCTACTATATACAATTCATGTTGATCCATGTGCATAAATTATTCACTTTATAATATAATGATCACATGATTATAAGAATTAGAACATTACCTAAAAGTTGTATCTGAATTACTCATGTATACCATCAGAATACTTTTAAAGTATTTCAGAAACTCTGATAGTCCTTCAGAAACTATTTCTGCATCCTCAGAAGTCCTAATGTAATTTCTTAGAAATTATAAGGCTTGCACTTAAAGTAGTTTCAAAAACTTTGAAAGAAATCTTTAATTTTTTTCAGGTTATAAAACTCTAAAACTAGCACTCAATACAGGTTTCAAATCTCTCAAATTGCAACAACCAATCGACTCCCCTGAAGATAAATCAAAAACTTTGAAGTTGTATTAAAAACTCAAAAGTCAAGTAATAAGCTTTGAAGTCATTTCAGAAACTCTGAAGAGTTACTTTAGAAATTCTAAAGTTTATATACTTGACATAATTCAAAAACTTTGAATCTAATATTTCAATCCTTTTATCCAACTATAAATTACTTCAGAAGAAAATATATATATTCTAATGCGTATTCCAACTTCCAACAGCAAGCATTCATGTATACTTTGATGTGATTTCAAAGACTTCAAAATACATTCATATTTGGATCTTTCAAAAATCTCTAATCAACTAATAAACAATCATATGATTCATTATGCAATCATCTTAATATCATATATTGGATCTGTTAAGAATATACATACATATTCTATATGGAAGTATTAACTGATGAAAGAAAGAATTCTTAATTGGATGAAGTTTATGCAAAACATACAGATTAAAGTAAATATCCATGCTTTACAATGTATGTATATCATGAATAGATAATTATATGATGTTTGATAAACTTCAAGGAAACATGTAGGTATGTCTTCATAAACAAGAAAATATGAAAATATCATTAGTAGATGTAATAATATCAAACATGCCTAAATATACCTTTCTTTATCAAATACATTATGACTATTTTAAGGTTCTTTCATCAACTATGTCTAAGTCTTTAGACTCTTCTTTGTTTTCTCTGATCAGATCTACTCCTGCATCTCTGAAAATTCTTGTGAAGATCAGCCCATACAGAATTGGAAATCTTGTTGTGGATTTCACTAGATACAGATGATCCACTATGATTTGTGCAAGGTTTATTTTCTTTTTATTTTTCAAAGCCCATAGCACTTTTGCATCTTTTTCTAAAATTGAATGTGCAGCTCCTATTCTTGGATACACATTATTTATCACCATTATGTATGCCAATTTGTAATCCAGGCTCAGATGACTTGTATGTAAATAATTTTCCTTTGCATCTATTTGAATTCCTGCTAGGTCTAAGAATAATCTTACTCTACTTGATGGCCACTCAACATATTCTTCTTCAATTTTAGGAAGGTTGAGGATTCTTCTCAAGTTATCAAGGGATAGGTTTATCTCAATCTCTCTTATCCATGATTTCTATGTTGATAGGTTTATCTCAATCTCTCCTATCCATGATTTCTATGTACTTGAGTTCAGATTACTGATTAGAGCCTTCACCATTCTAGGATAACATGGCTCTTTATAACTTAGAAAATCAATCCAACCTTGGAATCGAAACCACTCACATACTTCCAAGTTCATTCCCCTTTCTTCGAATACCTCAAAATTAAACCCTTGACAATTTTTTTACTTTCATACTTTTCAAGATATCTAGAGTAGGCATGTTCTCTGTTAAGGAAAATTACCTCAAATGTGCTATCCTCATGCCTTACTCTTTTAGAGATATGTATATCTGAGGTTTCATCCCTTTCCTTCCTTCTGATGCTTGAATCAGTTGATTTTGTTCTTGCCATTGTAGTAGAAAGAAGTGGGGATTCAGAAATTGATGGAGAAGATATAATGGAAGAGTTACTTAAACTTAGGAGTTTGAATTCGATGGAAAGTTGAGAAGTTTCTTTGAAGGGATGTTATCGGATGCTCTAGGGAAAGTGGTTTTTAGGTTTTTAGAAGTTTTTTAATAGTTAAATAGAGTTTTGGAATTTTAGCTTCTCTGAAAGATCTTATCAGAGGCTCTAAGGACAAGATATGCGATCTTCGGTGGAAACGATCATGATGGTTTGCTGACTCCAAAGCTTTACTTCGAAGGTATCATAATCTATTAGAGGCCTTGAAATGAGTTTTGGCAATTCCAAAGTTTTATTTCAGGGGTATCGAATTCTTTTTGAGGTGTTTTAGTCTTCCTTCGAAGAGTCCAAAATCTAATTCGGATGCTCCAAAATAACACAAATTTTTAGATTTGTTCCCTCTGTGCATTTTTTGTCAAAGTTATCAGTAATGAACACATTTTCCATCTTATAAATGTTTAATTAATTTTTGACTTAAGCATTTGGATCTAAAACACCTAATTCTCTTCTTAATTTTTTGAATCTATCTTCTAGAAGAGGTTTAGTAAAAATATCTGCTAATTGATTTTCAGTGGGCACAAATTCTAAATATAGATTATGATTTTGAACATGATCTCTAATAAAGTGATGCCTAATTTCTATATATTTTGTTCTGGAATACAGAACTAAATTTTTGGTCAGACTTATAACACTAGTGTTATCACATCTTATGGGAATATTAACATAGTTAGGGCCAAAATCATTTAATTATTGTTTCATCCAAAGGATCTGAGTATAACAACTGCTAGCTACTACATATTCCAATTTAGCAGTTGATAATGTCACATATGTCTGTTTCTTGGAAAACCATGATATAATCATGCTTCCCAGAAACTGACAAGATCCTGAAGTACTCTTTCTATCTACTTTCTATCTAGCAAAGTCGGCATCTGAGTACCCTACTAAATTGAAATAAAAACCTTTTTGATATCACAAACTGAGGTTTGGTGTATCTAAAAAGTATCTAAAGATTTTCTTTATAGCAATTATGTGTGACTCTTTGGTATTTGACTAAAATCTTGCACACATGTAGACACTAAACAATATATCTGGTCTACTTGTAGTTAAATATAATAATGATCCTATCATTTACCTCTTTCAACTTTATCCATCTTTATTGAAGTGCTCATTAGTGTTTCATATCTTTTACCATCTCCAATATTGAATTTCGTCAAAAGTTCTTTTGTATATTTGACTTGGTGAATGAAGATTCCTTCTTTCTCTTGTTTGATTTGTAGTCCCAAGATGAAATTTATTTCACCCATCAAGCTTATTTCAAATTCTCCCCGCATAGTCTTAGAAAACTGTTGACAAAGATTTTCGTTAGTTACACCAAATACTATACCGTCAACACAAATTTGAACTATAAGAATGTCTTTCTTTACATGCTTAATGAAGAGAGTGATATCCACTTTACCCCTTGATAAACCCTTTTCAATCAAAAATTTGCTTAGCCTCTCATACCAAGCTCTAGGAGCTTGTTTCAAACCATAGAGAGCTTTCTTGAGTTTGAATACATGATTTATACAATGAGGATCTTCAAACCTAGGGGGTTGTTTCACATATACCTCTTCATTAATGAAAACATTCAAGAATGCACTCTTTACATCCATTTGATATAGTTTGAAATCCATAATGATGCAAATGCTAGAAGCATTCTAATGGCTTCAATCCTTGCAACAGGGGCATATGACTCTTCAAATTCAATACCTTCTTCTTAACAATACCCCTTTACAATTAATCTTGTCTTATTTTTCACCACAATTCCTAATTCATCTAGTTTGTTCTTGAAGACCCATTTTGTTCTTATAACAAATTGATAATTTGGTCTTGGAACAATAGCCTACACATCATTTCTTTTAAATTGATCAAATTCTTCTTGCATAGCTAAAATCTAATTTTCATCTTCTAATGCTTGGTCTATGCAAGTTGGTTCTAATTGAGAAATAAAAGCAAAAATTGCCACATATTTGGTGATAGGATGATTTAGTTCTAATTTTATCTAACACATTCCCAATTATTTGGTTTTCAGGATGAGCATGCATAAACTTTCAATCTCTGGGAAGAGAGGAGTTACCTTCCTCATTTACCTCTATTGTGAATGGTTCAGCTTCATCCATTGTTGTCTTTGATAATAAAGCTTCTACTTGATTATCACGTAGTCTCAGTTTCTCCATGCTTGTTGGAGGATTATCCGTCTCATCATCAAAATCACTATTTCTTTTTTATAGAGTTAGTATGTTCATCAAATTTAACATGAATGGATTCCTCTACCATCTTAAGTCTTAGGTTTTATACTCTAAATGCTTTGCTAAAAATGGAATAGCCCAGAAATATACCTTGATCAAATCAACTATCAAATTTTGCAAGGTTTTCTTTGCCATTATTAAAAATAAAGCACTTATAACCAAAAGTATAAAAATATGAAATATTTGGTTGCTTGCCATAGTATAATTCAAATGGAGTTTTGTTGAGTATTGATCTAGCAAAGATTTTGTTAATGATATAGCATGCGGTGTTCATTGCTTCAGCTCAAAAATATTATGGGAGGTTGTATTCACTCAACATTGTCCTTGCCATCTCTTGCAAGGATTTGTACTTCCTTTCAGCTACTCTATTTTGTTGGGGTGTTTTTGGTGCAGATAATGTTTAAAGAATTCCATCACTTTCACAAAAATCACTGAATCTATGATTTTCAAACTCTCCACTTTGGAAAATACTTCAAAGAATGAAAAAGCTTCATCTTTGGATGCTAGAAACATTACCTAGGTAAATCTACTATAGTCATCTACAATGACATATGCATAATATTTTCCTCCAAGGCTTTTTGTCCTTGTTAGTCCAACTAAATCCATATATAGCAACTGAAGGGGTTTGGTTGTGTAAACTAAACCCAGCAACTAGATCTTTATTATATAATATTTCAATCAGATTTTTGTTGGCATGTCATAGCCTTCTATGCCACAACATGGGTTCATTGTCATTCACAACAAGACACTTAGGTTGCATATAAAAAAGATTAACCAAATATATATTTCATGTCTTCTACCATACACTATAATTGACTAAAACTTATCTAGTATAGAATAAGATTGAGATTCAAACACAACTTTGTACCCTTTGTCACAAAACTCACTTATGCTAAGAAGATTGTATTTCAATTCTTCTACTAAAAGTACATCTGAAATTGTAGTAGATAGCGGTTGATTGATCATACTGATCCCAACTACTCTACCTTTACCATTATCACCAAAGGTTATTGTTCCACCTGATTTCATTTTTAGCTCCATGAATAGCTCCCAAGCACACCTACTTAGATAAAGTTAAGTCTTAGCTTTTTGTAACCATTTGGGAATGGGTCCAGGTGGGTTAGTTGTAGGTAATGTTCCATTGTTTCTAGGGTAAAACTATTTGAACTAAAGGAATTTGGGTTGCATTTAGTATATTTGTAACTATTTTTGGAACCCAAATTATAGCCTGTTTAGGTTCAAATTTTCTATGTTATTGCTATCCACTTCTTTTCTTTGGTTTCACTTTTAACAAAGTGGAAGTCAATGTTTTTTTCAGAGCATTGTTCTTAGCTACTACTTGCTCAAGTATGCTTTTAGTGTTATTGTTACTCTTGAGATTGGAATTTTTTTTCCTTTATGTTGGAGCATTCATTTGCAATTCTTTTGAGCTCCTTTTTAGTCTCTCTATAATTCTCTTTCAAAGTGATGAAATTTGAATATAATTCTTTTAACATTTCTTCATGACTAGGAGTTTCAAAATCAAAATTTATCTGCTCTTCATGGATTTCCATGAAGCTAATTCCCATATGAAGTTCATCTTGAATACTTTTGCTTAGATAGAGTTGGTTGATTTGAGCTTCATGTTCTTCTTCTTCCTCACTCCTACTTACATTTATAATATTCTCTAGCATTTTCCATGTTGCTAGAGCTTTCTTCTTCTTCTAAAATTTTTTGATAGTTCTGTTGTTGTTGTTTTTGTTATTATTGTTGCTATTGTTCCTTCTGTCAAAATATGAATTGTACTTCTTCTTTTCTTGATCATTTTATCTCTTGTCTAGCTAGGGACACTCAAACTTCATGTGTCTTGGTTTCCCACAATTGTAATAGGTGAGTGATTCTTTCTTTCTATCATTTCTTCCAAAATTATTCCTTGAACTATTTCCAAACTTTTTCTTCTTTAGTATGGATTTGAATCTTCTCATAATCATTGCCATCTCCTTATCTTCATCTCCACTTGTGGATGCATCTGTTTGGTATTCGTCATTCTCTAACTCAGCTTTAAGAGCAATTGCTTTCTCACCCTTTGGTTCTTCTATATTTTTCTGCCTCATTAGCACCTCATGAGTCATAAGAGAACCCATGAGCTCTTCTAGACTCATTGTGTCTAAATTCTTTGCTTCCTGGATTGCTGTTACTCTGGGCATCCATTGCTTTAATAAAGATCTCAAAATTTTCTTCACCATTTTGGGCTTTGCATGTTTTTCTCCTAGATTTTTTAGTCCATTTATTATCTTTTGAAAGCTTCCAAACATATCTAAGATAGACTCTATCTCCTTCATGTTGAAAGTTTCATATTTTTGTACAAGAAGATTTATCATAGTTTCTCTTACTTGCTTTGTGCCTTCATGCGCAACCTCTAGTTTATCCCAGATTTCCTTTGTAGTATCGCAAAAGGATATCTCGTCAAATTTAGAGGATGTAAGTGTGCAATAAAGACAATTCTTTTCCTTAGCATCTTTTTTAGCTGCAAGAATGTCCTCAGCAGTGTATTTATCTTTAGGATTTAGGACAATCAGTCCATCTTTAATGGTTTTCCATAGCTAATAATCTGATTCAATCAAGAAATTTTTCATTCTCATCTTCCAGTATCCATAGTTTGTATCAATAAATAGTGGAGGTCTGGAAGTAGATTGACCTTTAACAGAAGTGTTGTGGAAATAGCTAGCCATAGAGATCTCTTTACAATTTATATGAATAGAGTGGTAAGGTATAACTGGTGAAGCTCGCTCTAATACCAATTGTTGGTCTCATTCAGATGGTGACTTAAGAGAGGGGGGGGGGGGGGGTAAGTACTCAAACTTGCAAAGATATGTAGAAATAAAAGTGTACAAATATTAATGTCTCTAACAGACTGATTTAGTACTAAGTTTAAAACCAGAAAACACAAGTAATATAACAATAAAATTAGTAGGATTCAATCTCTAGAAGTGGTTAAATGAATGACTATGAATCCTTCTTTGAATGACCTATCATAGAGTTGAAATCAGAAAAGAAAAGCCTTAAAGACTTAGTAAATGCTCTCTCTTATTTTTTAAGTGTGAAAACCATTGTAGTCTTCGATCTTGTTTAACTCCTTTTATATCTCTAAGTTTTTTGGAGGTCTCTGACTTTCTCTACTGTGGTAGGTAAGAAACATTTAATGCAAAGAAATATTTGAATTTAAGATTGTTGTTCTTTCAGCATTATTTCGGAGGCTATGAACTAATATAAGATCCTCTGAAATTCTAAGTAGCATGAAGTTTTTGCACAGCTCATACAAGTCACCATTACTTCAGATGCACCAAAGATATATTTCGGAGGCTCCGAAATGTCATGACCAAAACGATTCCCATTGGGACCATGGAGACTAACTCTGAAGACATTGTCTCCAAACTCCAAAGAGTTCTTCTATCCCCAAAGTAAGTGACTTCGAGGAAACTAACTCTAAACTCCAAAGGCTATACCTCATTGTCTCTTAAATACCTTGTTGACTCCAAAGTTATTTAGCTCCACTTCAAAGTTCTTGACTTAATTTCTGAGTTCTGGTTTGTCTCTTAAATAAGTGTTCTATGACTTCGAAGGAGTTCTTTATCTCTGAAGTAAGTGTTTCATGACTTCGAAGGAGTTCTTTATCTCCGAAGTAAGTGACTTAACTTCGAAGCTTGTAAGCCTATAACTCTATAATGATAGTAACACTCTTAATGTTATATCTTTCTTTCTTCAAAATACTTTAGTGGCTCTCAAATTCCTTTGCTTGGATTTGATGCGTTAACCTCTTATCTCTAAAGTGGTTTGAGTAACTCCGAAGGAATGAAATTTAAACCTAAAACTGACTCCGAAGCTTCCTTGTAAACTTTAAACTTTCTGTTTTCTTCAATTAAGTATACTTGTAATTTATATACATTATTTTCTTCAGCATTTACTTGGTTTCTTCCTTTGATCATCATTAAGATTATTCTCAAGTGAAGTATGGAAAACTTTTTTACAAAATGCTTGAGAATGAATTGTTAGTACTGTAATGTTTCACTCATGTCTTTGTTCCTTCATCAAAACATAGTTGGTTAAGAATATTCATTATCAAAATCAAGCTATTTTAAGAGTGTGTGTTCAAGGGTTCTAGAGCTCACTAGTAACTCACCCTTACAAATACAATGTGTATAAGGACTACCTCTAATTAATCCTAAGGTGTGCATAGTTCAAGCTCTAATATAAATAATAAAATAATAAAGCTCACAATGCATCATTCTCCTTTGAAGTGTAAATGATGTAGCTCTGAAGCCCTTTATTCATTGAAGCCTATTGGAGTGAATGCACCTTCTCGAATCTTGTGTCCTTAATATTCATTCATGTTTAATCCACTCAAGAGTTTTCTTCTTATTCATTCAAACCTCTATTTATATAATCTACTAAACCTTTCTTGTCATTGCAACCATTTTTGGAAAATTTTAGACCATTTTAGATTGCATGTTTAATACTTAACACAATCTGCCATTTTAAGCCCATTTTAGAGTCTCTGAAGTTAAACTTCAAAACCTCTGAAGGTCGGGTTCTCATTAGTCATCATTAGCGAGTGTAACTTTAGAACCTCTAAAGTAATTTCTTTTCCTTTGAAGAACCTCTGAAGGTCTGATATCCCAACAACCTTCAATGGCTACATTTCCAAAACATCTGAAGTTGGCTTCAAACATTCTGAAGATCCCTTCGAACACTAACATGCTCAATAACTATTTCTTCTTCTTTGAAGCTTCTGTTCTCCATCTAAAGTGACCCTGAAGATACTCTAAAGCTTCAAAACTTATCTACATCACTTATGAAGCTTCTGTTCAACATCGGAAATGAATCTGAAGCACTTCTAAAGCTTCTAAAATAAGTCTAGATTAATCCTTTTGAACTTTGAACCAATTCTTGTCTTCTAAATTAACTCTAAAGCTTCTCCCTTATTCTGAACATCCTCTCAAGCTTTTTCCTTCCATTCTAAATTCAGAAATTTTCTTTAAAACCTCCAGACACCATTCTGGAACATTCAAAGCTTCCTTCTGAAGCCTTTAGAACATCTTCTGAAAATAGTTGCATCATGTTTGAAGCCTCTTCTGAATCTAGAAATTTCAATAACATGTCATTAGCCTAATTAAGTCATTAATAAGTTTTTTAATAATCAAAACTAGACACTTAAACTCAAAATTCTCCCCCTTTTTGATGACGACAAAACTTGATGACTTGCACTAATAAAAACAATACTAATGAACTAAGGTAAACTCCCCCTTAAGTAACTAATACAATAAGCATATGGAAGTTTGTTTCATTATAGCTCATTGTTCTTAGATTGGTCCACGTTAAAAATCCTTTCAAGAATTTAGTTTCTCCTTCTTCCCCTCTTTATATCATTTTTCCTTAAATACAACAAATCATAACATTCTCCCCCTTTTTATCATAACAAAAAAGGTTTAGGGGGTGAGTGATTATCATTGATCATTAGTATGAGGGACTAAACTATTTTGTCTCCCAACAATGCATGATCCTAACTCCATACTCTCTGCTGCCCTATCATGCACAATCTAGCAACTTTATATTTTATATTCAAACCAAAGTAATCTAGCTCATACATTTTTCATTTTGGTCCAAGTAGTAGATGATTATATTTTAAGCTTATCTTGCACACCCATATGCAAAATGATTCTGTTACGAGAAATAAAGTGATGAAGGCTAAAAATGAAATCAAATGCAGAGATTTGAGATAAGAAATACAATACCTATAGCTACCTAGCCTTCAGTATCCTAAAACAGACTAATAATTCTGTTTTATCCATGGTTGAGGAGCTACTTCTACTCCTATTATGACTCTAATTGTAAGGCAGTTATATATAAATGAATTTCTTCTTCTACATTCTCACTTATATTTTCTTCTTCTTCTTCCTTACATGTACAATGCTCTACTGAATTTATAATTTTCTTTTTCTTATTCTTTAGTAGATTTCTAATTTTCTTAGAGAGGTGTCATGGGCATATGCATTTCACCATTCCCCTATAATTTTCCCATTTCTAAGGGAAATATTTTACCAAAATCTACCAAAACCTAGCCTGAAATATGAGGCTATAAACCTATGTAAATATTTATCAAATAATATTATAATTTCAATAACTATAAAGTAATGACATAAACTCTAAAACACATACCCACAGTTGCCTGATACTGAAATTAATCATGATGGCAATGCAATCATAGGGATCAGACAAACCCATTCACAATAGCATAATTAATTATCATTATGATAAGCCATACATTTTAATATGCATGATTTGAATCTTTTAGATACAATTATACAAATATATTATGTGATTATAATCCCATTTCTTCATACAACAAGAAGGACATCTTCAAGTCTTGCTCATCAGTCTCAATCCATAGTTGGGATTCTTTACTTGACCTGCTAACTGAAAAATGAGAATAAGAAGGCATGAGTCTGAGCAAACTTAGTAAGTAGGCAAAATATAAAATAATAATAAATTTGAAGCAACATGTTCTAAACCAGAACATGGATCCAATATGACAATGTAATCACTCCATGAGTATATACCCATGAGGCTTAAGTCCTTAGTATTCCAATATCTTTATTGTACAAAATATATCAAATATCAATATTTTTCATACAGACATCACATATCATAACTGTGTCATTTAGGCACAACCTCATATCACTAAGTCAAATATAAGTCATGGAATGTTTGTCATTCTATCAATATAAACATTCATTCAATTATCATATATGACATTCTGGGATACTCAAAAACCCCACTAATTCCTGCATCACACATTTACAACAAAAAGAGGAATCATGTGATAATCCTTATCCCCATCAATTAACAAGCTGCACATTCACCTCATCATAATAGGAAGAAACTTGGGATATTTACTATCCCTACCGGTCCATGCAATAATAGATACATCAATATAGGGCATAATATCCAACACAAGTTTTAGATACTCTTTATCCCTTTAGTCTAGACATCTATAGACAAGAATAAGTGTCGTTATATACAAATATAAGGGATACTTTCTATCCCCAGCCATCATAGGTTCACATCATAACTAATTATTGCAATGAAAGGGATACTCGTTATCCCCAACATTCATGTATTCACAAATATAATAAACATTAACGTTTATAAAAGCACAGGAAATTCACTATCCCCAATCATGCATACATGGCCTCATTCAAAACATGGGACATTCGCTATCCCCATCCAACCATACATTCATAGGAGAAAACAAATGCCTACTTACCTTAATAACGTCCACTTTCTCAATGTTCAAATTTCATAATTGGCCTCCAGTCATGTAGAACATATATCAAAATTCAAATTACATGTGCTCCTCATATAGGGACATTTCATCAAACATGTACTAGGCATAGCTTAACAATAAATTTCCACATTCCACAATAGTATAGCATATTATTCATATTCTTAACTTTATACAAGTTGTATTCAACACAAAACACTTCCATAGCAAGTAATTTTTATCCCAAAATATACTAATCCTACTTCATTAGAGTCTTAGGGTTGCAATAAACACTTTACGCATAATTTGCTCATTTGGGAATTTCATTGAACATTCCATATGCATCATTCAAAATATAGCATTTCAATCAAGTACCTCAAGGGAATTTCATTTCCAACAACATATATCCATGGCACAACATACTCAAGAGTTAAATAGGTTGCTGTCCACTTTGTGGACAACAACAAAACTAGGATTTCCCATGCCTAAATAAACTGCAAAACATTGCACTCAACCCAAAAATCATTTCCTCACATGAAGATCAAGTAAAATTTATGCAAATTCCCCAAAATCACTAATCATGAAACCTTGACTTAGTAGAAACACAAGTTAAATTGGGAAAAAGTGAACTTACCCCACAATCTTTTGCATCTTCCATCCCAACACAAAAATCCAAGCTTGGATCTTCAAAATCCTTCTTGAATTTCAAAAAAAATGATTTTCTTGCTTTTTCCATCGTTCAATAGGAAAAACTCAAACTTGGAGGCATGCATGAATAGTTTCATACTTAAGCAAGATGGATTTTTAGCTAAAATGACAAAGTTTTGGAGGGTATTAGTATTGGGGCAAAAAGGGTAGGGTGTGGGGAAGGGAAGGAAGAAGTTAGAAATGAAAAAAAAAATCGAAAAACCCTTTAAAAAGTTAGCCCACCGACTTTGCTCGCTGGCACATGCCACGATGCCCATTCAACTGGACGTTAGCCCTCATCCTTCCACAAACTAGTGTCGTGACGCCCATGCCACCACCCCCTTTTTTCCTTCCTTTTTGCTTTATTTCTTCTCCACTTTGGTTCATTGCTTCTCATAGCTTTTTGGCTATGATTTTTCCACATATTAAAACATAAAATGCATAACAATTATGCCTCAAATAACTGGGTATCGAATCATATAACCATTAGTATATGCTTTAACTTGTACAAGTACATTTCATGTATATGCAATTCATACATGCTTGATTTATTTAATTTCAAAACAAATTTCTTCACCTTAATTCATCATTATCATTATACTAGAGACAACTACAATGTGTCTAGGCACATAATTACCCAAAATTTAACACCTTAGGAGTTACAAGGGGGTTTTATAATTTTTACATCTTCTTCCTCCCCATCACTACATGAAGAATTTGCAGTTCTATGTAGGGGTGTAATAGGGCAGGTTCAGTGCGGGTTTTAGCTTGCCCAACCCTAACCCTCATTCCCAACCCTAACCCTAACCCTCACTTTTATAACCTTCTCCCAACCCTAACCCTAACCCTTGGTTAACTTCGGGTTCGAGTTCAGATTGAAGGACCTTTCTTTTTTAAGTAAAAGTGCACTTGGTCTATATCTTGCATGCTCCATTATTTTTTTCTTTGCCTTTAGTAATAGTATCATCCATTGTCAGATGATTACTAATCATCCAAAATGTTCATTCCTTTGTTGAATAAAGTCAAAATTCTTTGAAAATAAAAGAAGTATTGGAAGGTGGGAGCATCTCATGACTAGTGGTTTGGTCATTATCTTAGTTTCATAGGATCCTGATTCATTCTAGAATGTTATTATTACATTGTTCATTTGGATTTATTTCCATCAATTATTAAAGGATTTTCTATTGAACCATGTTATCTAGCTTGATTTTGGTGATGAACACTCTTAGCCAAGTATGTTTTGATGATGAGCAAAAGAATGAGCAAAATATTAAGGTACTAACATTTTATTTTCAAGAATGTTGAAGAAAGTTTTAAATCATTCAACTTAATAATAATCTTTATGATGATAAAAGGAAGATACGAAGTAAATTCTCTTTCATAATTAAGTATATAAATATCACATATACTTAATTCAAGAAAACAGAAATTATAAAAGTCTTGAAGACATGCTTTGGAGTCAAAAGAAGCAACTTTGGAATCACTTTAACACACTTCAGAAAAGATTAGTTTACTTCAGAAATGTCCCAACAAACTTTGAAGTAAAATAGATATTGTTTCAGAATTGACACAGCATGGCTCAAAGACATTAGAGAAAAGCTTTGGAATTATCTCAACAGACTTTAAAAATAATCTAACAAACTTTGGAAATGTCTCAACAAGCTTCAGACAAGTCTGTGAGTAAAAACAGTAAGCTTTGGAAATGTTCAAATACACTTCAGAAAATATTATAGCATACTTCAGAGTCCTTTTTAAAGCTTCGGAGATCTTACAGTGCACTTCAGAGATAATTAAGATTGCTTCAGCTAAGTCACAGCGCCTTTTGGAAATAATCAAGAGAGCTTCGAAATTATTAAGAATGCTTCGGAAAAAGCACAAAGAAGCTTCGGACAAGTTGCAGCATTCTTCGCAGAGAGTTAAAATGCTTCAAAGAAGTCATGGATATTTCAGAAAAGTTACAAGAAACTTCAAAAATAATAAGACAAGCTTTGGAGATAATCAGCTATGCTTCAGAGTAAACAGACATGCTTCAGAGAACTTTAACCCAAGTTTCAGAAAAGATTCAAACAATCTTCAGAGATGTTAACCAAGTTTTGAAGATGCTAAGTTATACTTCGGGGATGTTTGAACAGGCTTGGGATCACTTTTCTGAAGACATTACAAGTTCAAAAAATTTGAACTTCTATATGAAAATGGATGTCACAACTGAGTAGGATTAAAATTACTTTCAAAAATCTAAAGAAAATAATTCAGATAATCTAAAATTAGTCAAGAAACCAATTGTTCACTTGTCCCTTCGGAGCACCTGACGCAAAAAGTGAACATTTGGAAAAGTCAGTGACAAAAGTAGCAGACTGATATAGGAATGCAGTAAAGTCAGATGTCAGACAAAAGATAAGGTAAAGAAAAATGCTTTTAAACATTTGAATGTCTTCCAAGATTAGCAATGGAAAAGTCTCTCCTAACCTATAAAAGAGATATTTAGAAGTAGAAGAAAATAAATACAAGAATTGGATTGAATATCATTCGAACTTTGCTAATCACATAAAGAGCATTCAAAACCTTCCTTCAAAGTTCAACTCCAATGAATACAACTCAGTCAGAGCTCTCCAAGTTCAAATTTCTACTCGATCAAGGAGTTTAAATCTTTTACTCTTACTGCTTATTATTTTACTTAGAGTTTTAAATGTTTATACAAGTCTGCCTAATTAAGAGTCATCTAACTCTACACTTATTTTAGTGTTTAGCAACTCCAGCAGAGTGCTTGGGGTTTATGTATTAAGATAAGCAAGTAGGGAACTCGCTGAAAGGGTGTAAGTTTATTGGTGAGCTTTGGAAAACCAACAGGTTGTATAAGTTTCTGGTTAGCTTGGAAAACCAGTAAGTTGGTTAGAGAGCTTGTTGTAAAACCAATGTGTATTTGATCAAGTTGATAAAGGTATTAGTGAAACCTGAGTTTAGTAGACAAGAATAACTTAGAGAAGTGGAGTAGGAACCCAGGTAGGGCTGGACCACTACAAAAATCTTAGGTTGTTTATTATATAATCTGTTTTATTCATTAATTCAGCACCACAATCATTTATTTTGGCCAAAAGTTTTAAAAGCTCAATTCACCCCCCACCCCCTTTTGAGCTACCATTATATAAGGGACCAACAAGTGGTATTAGAGTAGACTTCATTAGTTAAAATTTTATTACCAATATATTAACTTGTGAAGAGATTCAAAATGGCCAGTATGTTTCACAAAACATCTGTTGAAGGACAATCTATTTCCAGACCCCCTTTATTTGATATAACCAATTATGGGTATTAGAAAATGAGAATGCAAAATTTCTTGGTTGACATAGATTACCAGTTGTGGCTTGTAGTAAAAAATGGAAAAATATTACCAACACTAAAGATAAATATACTACAGAGGATAGACAAGTAGTAGAATGTGATGCTAAGGCAAAGAATTGCTTCTATTATACTTTAACCTCCTCTAAGTTCAAAAGATTTTTATATGTGATTCTGCTAAAAAAATTTGGGATAAACTTAAGGTAGCACATGAAGGTGCTAACCAGGTAAAAGAGATTAAAATAAATATTCTAATGCAGGAATATGAAACCTTCTCCATGAAGGATTTAGAAAGCATTTCTGAAATGTGTAGAAATTTCAGAAAATCAGTAATAACCGAAAAATTTTAGGAGAAAAATATGAAGAAACCAAGCTGGTAAAGAAAATCTTGAGATCTCTCCCAAGACACTGGATGCCTACAGTGAATGCTATCCAAGAAGCAAAAGATCTAACGAAGGTTATAGTAAAAGAACTCATGGGATTACTCATGACCCATGAAGTACTAATGAAGCAGAAAGCAACAGATGAAGTCAAAGACAAGAAAACAATAGCCTTACGAGCAGAATCAAAAAATGAAGAATCTTTAGAAGATGCCTCAACCTTTGAAGATAATGAGGATATAGCAATGATAACAAGAAGGTTCAGAAACATGTTTAAAAAGAGAAGATTTGGAAACAACTCCAAAAACTTTAAGAGCAAAGACAAGAAAAAGGAAGTTCCAATTTGTTACAACTGTAACAAGCCTGGGCATATGAAGTTTGACTGCCCAGAACAAGAAAAAAAGGAGACAAGAAGAAAAAAGTATAATTCTTAATTTGACAAAAAGAATGTCTCTAACAACAGGAAATTTGGAAACAAGAAGAAAGTCATGGCTACATGGGAAATGTTGGAAAACATGATGCAAGAAGCTTGAGTGAAGAAGAAGAAGAAAATGAAGCTTAATTCAGATCGCTCAACTCCAAAGAAAAGGATCAAGAAGAACATCATACGAGAATAAGTTTCATGGCGATTCACAATGATGAGGTAAACGCGAAAATGGAAATTTTTGATATTGAGGAATTATTAGAAGAATTGTATTTAGATTTCAAAATATTAAAAGCTAAACATAAAGAAACTAAGAGAGAACTTGAAAGAACAATAAATGAATGCTCCAATTTAAAACAAGAAAACACATTGCTCAAAACTGATCAAAATGTCAGTATAGAACTTGAGCAAATTAAAGTAGAAAATCATGCTCTTAGAAGAACCTTAACCGCTACCTTGTTCAAACTTAAAACAAAAAAGGATGTAAGAACCAGAGAAAGAAAAATCATAAAAGAAAATCATAACCCAAATAGAATATGATTTGGATTCCCAAGACAGTTGCTAAAGTTGTAAATACAACTAGATATTCGAAAAACAATTTAGTAGCACCTAAAAAATAATGGATGCCAAAATACTGTACTACTAACCTACCTGGACCCATTCCTAAATGGGTACCAAAAGTTATAATTTAAATTTATTATTGCAAGTGTGTTTGAGAGCCATAGAAAATAGCAAGTGGTATATTGATAGTGGTTGTTCAAGACACATGACAGGAGAATGGGAGCTGTTCATAGAACTTAAAGCTAAGAACGGAGGAACAGTTACCTTTGGGGATAATGGAAAAGGTAGAGGGGTTAGAATTGGTAAAATTGGTCAACCTCCCTCTATTACAATTTCAAATGTTTTATTAGTAGAAGGATTGAAATACAAACTTTTGAGTGTAAGTCAATTCTATTTTAGATAGTACAAAATTCAATTGTAGTACTTGGAAAGAGACATGAAAATGTGTATTTGGTGGATTTTTGTGATATCTAAGTCAAATGTTTTGTCATAAGTGAAAATGAAACCATATTGTGGCATAGAAGACTAGGACATGCCTACAAAAATTTGATTGAAAGATTGTATAATAAAGATCTAGTTGTTGGCTTAACAAAACTCAAATTTGACAATAAGTTGTGTGATGCTTGCATATAAGGCAAGCAGGTCAAAGAATCATTCAAATCAAACAAAGAAGTATACACAACTAAACCTCTTCAATTGCTATATATGGATTTAGTTGGTCTAACAAGAATAAGAAGCCTTGGAGGAAAACATTATGCATATTTCATTATAGATGACTTTAGTAGATTTACCTGGGTAATGTTTTTAGCATCCAAAGATGAAGCTTTTTCATTCTTTGAGGTATTTTCCAAATGGGTATAGAATGAACAAAGCTCGCATATAGCAGCCATAAGGAGTGATCATGGTGGAGAATTTGAAAACCATAAATTTACTGATTTCAATGAAAATAATGAAATTCTTGAAACTTTCTCTATACCAACAACACTCCAACAAAATGGAGTAGCTGAAAGGAAAAATAGATCCTTACAAGAGATGGCAAGGACAATGTTGAGTGAATATAGTCACCCACAATATTTTTGGGCTGAAGCAATGAACATAGTATATTATATTATTAACAGAATCTTTGCTAGATCAATACTCAACAAAACTCCATTTGAATTATACTATAGCAAGAAACCAAATATATCATATTTTCATGCTTTTGGGTGTAAATGCTTTATTCTCAACAATGGAAAAGAAAACCAAGGGAAATTTGAAAACAAATCTGATGAAGGCATCTTCCTTGGTTATTCTATTATTTGTAAAGTATTTAGAGTCTACAATTTGAAGAGTAAGACTGTAGAGAAATCTACTCATGTAAAATTTGATGAAAATACTAACTTCTCTATGAGATTAAGTGATTTTGATGATGAGACAGGTGAACTAACAACCTCGGTTGAGAAAATAAAAATACAAGACAAGGAAGGAGAACCTTCTCAATCAGAAACACAGATGGACGAAGAAGAAACAGAAAATGAACCATCCATCACTGAGATAAACAATGAAGGTAATGATATTTTTTACAAAGAATGGAGATTTATGCATGATTACCCTGAAAGTCAGATAATTGTTGATGTATATCACAAAGTTAGAACCAGATCTTCATATTACCAAGTATGTGGCAATTTTGCTTTTATTTTACAAATAGAACCAACTTGCATAGAACAAGCTTTAGAAGATGAAAACTAGATTTCAGCTATGCAAGACGAATTAGACCAATTCAAAAGAAATAATGTGTGGACTATTGTTCCAAGATCAACTCATCAATCTGCTATAGGAACTAAATGGGTCTTTAGGAACAAATTAGATGAATTTGGAATTATAGTAAGAAATAAAGCAAGATTAATAGAAAAGGGTATTGTTAGGAGGAAGGCATTAATTTTGAAGAATAATATGCTCCTGTTGTAAGGATTAAAGCCATTAGAATACTTCTTGCATTTGCATCCTTTATGAATTTCAATTTATATCAGATGGATGTCAAGAGTGCATTTCTGAATGAATTTATTAATTAAGAGGTCTATGTAGAACAATCACCTGAGTTTGAAGATCCTCATAACCCAGAACATGTATTCAAACTCCAGAAAGCCCTCTATGGTTTAAAACAGGCTTCTAGAGCCTAGTATGAAAGGCTAAGTAAATTTCTCATTGAGAAAGGTTTTTTAAGAGTCAAAGTTGATACTACTCTCTTCATTAAGCATGCAACAAAGGATATTCTTATAGTTCAAGTATATGTTGATGATACAAAATTTGGTGCAATTACTAAAAATCTTTGCAAGGAATTTTCTAAGAGAATGCAAGGAGAATTTGAAATGAGCTTTATGGGTGAACTCAACTTCTTCTTGGGATTGCAAATTAAGTAGATGAAAGAAGGAATTTTCATTCACCAAGCCAAATATACAAAAGAATTGCTAAAGAAATTCAACATTGCAGATGGAAAAAGGTATGGGACTCCATTGAGAACTTCAATAAAAATAGACAAAGATGAAAGAGGTAAGTTTATTTTCCAAAAAATTTACAAAAGCATGATAGGATCTTTATTATATTTAAGTGCTAGTAGACCTGATATAAGCTAGATTCCAATCAGAACCAAAAGAGTCACATCATATTACTATAAAAATAAATTTAGATATCTTTTAGATACACCTAATCTTGGATTTTTTATCCGAAAGGTTCTATTTTAATTTAATAGGTTACTCAAATGCAGATTTTGCTAGATATAAATTAGATAGGAAGATTACCTCAAGATCTTGTTAATTTTTAGGAAGCACGATCATTTCATGGTTTTCTAAGAAACAAATATCAATTGTATTATCAACTACTAAAGCTGAATATGTAGCAGCAGGCAATTATTGTGAACAGATCCTATGGATGAAACGGCAACTAAAAGACTTTGTCCTTAACTTTATTGATGTACTTATCAGATGCGATAATACTAGTTCTATAAATCTAACCAAGAATCCAGTTTTGCATTCCAGAACTAAACATATAAAAATCAGGCATCATTGTATTAGGGACCATGTTCAAAATCATGACATTAGCTTAGAATTTGTCCCAACAAAAAATCAACTAGCAGATATCTTCATAAAACCATTACTAGAAGAAAAATTCAACATGATAAGAAGAGAATTAGGCATACTAGATCCAAGTGCAGAAAATGCATGATTCATTAAAATAAAATATTCATAATAATATCTTTATTACAAAAAAATTCAACTAATCAACAAGAGCATCTACTATAGCTTCTAGCTCCTCAATATGCTAATTAGCCTCTGCCAGTTCTTCTTCAAGCTTCTTCATGCACTCCATTGCCTTATCATATGCTGCACATCCCCTTGTCAGAAGATGATCAATATTTTGGTTGGATCCTCTAGCAAAGACTAGTTCCACCTTCAACTATTCTATTTGCTCCTTCAGAAACTGAACTCTAATGGACTCCTTCGACTAATCATTCTCTCTTTCGTGATGAACTTGATTTGTAGAAGATCTTGAAGATGCGATATTTTATCTCTAAAATTTTAGTTAAGCTTCTATCGATATATAACATAAAATAAAAAGTACATAAATGCACATTCATTCATCTACCTCGGTAATAATACTAATTAGCGGGTCAAAAGGATAGTTAATGAGAACACTAAAAACCACAATCCAGATTACAAGGTTCGGAGTTAAGTTGGGTTTTGTACTTCAGAATTTCTGAAAACTTAAATAAAAATCTCTGAAACCTCATTGAAAGTCTCTAAAGGCCCAAACTAAAGTATCCGAAGAACTTTAAACTCCTCCAAAGCAATGCTTCAGAATATCCAAAACCTTAGATCAAATAGTTTTATCCGAAGAATCTCTTACGAAAATAGTATCATTAGTATTTCAGAGATTTTTGTATACAAAATTCAAAATGAATCTTCTCTGAAAGACCCTTTCGGAATATCCAAAGCCAAAACACATTAGCATTTCAAAAACCTTTCTTTTAAAAAACAAATCTGACGCGGAGAAATTGTTAAAACCTCTCCTAAAAATTTAAACCCTCTTCTCCAAACCCCAGAACTCCCTCCTTCAAAGAAGACGGTCCATCTTCTCGCTTCTTTCAAATCTTATTCTCATTTCACTCATTCCACCTTCTTGCCTTCTCCAAAAAAGTTTTTTTCTAGAAACCTAGAGCCCTCTGTAGAAATGGCGAGAACAAAAGGTGCAAAAAGTAAGAGAAAGGAAAGGGAAAACTCTCTACCACAGAGGACAACCAAGAATGCAAGGCAAGAATCTGATACTCTAGAGGCAATTTTCCAAAATAGCTCATCTGATTGTTCTAAGTTCTCAAAAATATATGAAGAGAGAAGAATAATCAAAGGGAAGATTTGATGAAATTCCAAAGAGAAGAGATGCTACAGAATAGGCTACTGAGCCAAGACAAAAAAAACCCCTTTCATGAAGAAGAAGAAGAATGAACTGAAAGACAAGAGTTCATCAGTTCACCGGTAGAAAGAATAAAAGAGTTCTCCTATAGAGAAGAACTAAGAGAAGTTGAAAGAACAGAAGATGTTTCAAGAGAGGAACAAAGAGTCGACATTGAAGATATTATGCAAGAAATTTTGAGAGAAAGTGCACATAGAGATAAAGCAACAACAGAAGTACCATCTCACACCCCCATCAGATCCCCTCACCCATTATACCATCTTCTTATTGATCAACCATCTACTTCTTCAATTCTCACTCCACCAATTCTCACAAAGGACCTAGAAGACAGAATAACTATGATATAATATTTTACTCAAAGCTTACTTCTTCAAATGATTAAAATGAAATGTAACTATTCCACTACTATGTCTTCAATGATTCTTAGAGCTGGAAAAATTGAATAGAAACTTGATTATTTACAAACTCTAGCAAAATCAATTTTAGGTCAACCTTATTTCACTCCACCTCAAACTCATTTCTATCGATCTCAAACTCACTTTCCATCCCCTCCACATCATTTATCTCCACCCAGACCAACCTCACCAATAACAGCGGAGTCTTCTCCTTCACCTCCATCACTTTCTATCATTCAAAAGGTTCCTTCATCCATGAGCCAACCTACTGATATGAATCCCATCATTCCATACATCCTACTTCCACAACCACCATCAACGCCTCCATCACATTGATCTTCTACTCCATTGGCATCACCATCACCATCAGCTCCAACAATAGAAAATTATGGGTGGTCTACCTCCTAACTATTTCTTACCTATATTCCATCACCATTCAAAGATCCCATGGATTTAGTGTTGGAATTTGTCAGAAGAGGAATAATAATTCATGAAAGAATTGAGAAAATTCCACCTGAGTGGACCGATGCTACTCCAATAAATCATCCACCTCCCTCCAAAAAAAAACTGTTGATAAAAATCCTGATTATATCCTTCAAATACCTAATCCAGTCAAGTTGACAAGGAAAGAGTATGCTACCATGACATTAATCAATTGTCAAGTTTTCAAAATATTTTCTTCTCAAAATATTCATCTACCCAATAAAGACCTTCCATTTCCTTAACTTGAGGATCCTAAATTTCTTCAAAGGATCATCGTTCTTCCAGATCCTCCATTCACTCTAGAGAACCACAAAATTCAAATTCCTGATAAAGAGTTCATTCCTCAATGGTACTCTAAGAAACTCCTTCAAGTACTTCTAGTTTCAAAACCTATTAGAAAAGAGTTTCCACCTCCCTCAAGACCACATAACTTCTTTATTCTCAATAGGGAAGAATTCAACCTCTGCAATAATTCCAACTTGGAGGCAATTGCTGATAATCTGCTTCTTCCATATCCTTAAATGGATGATCCTTCTATCTAAGAAAAGATAACGCAGATAATGCCTAAACCTTGGAGTCAACCTATTCCACCTTCTTCATCTACTTCAAAAGCAAAAAATCTCACCAAACCACCTCCTTCCACTTCTACCAAAACCAAAAAGCCACCTGCTGTCACAAAACCAAAACCCACACCAAAACCAAGACAAAAACTAACTCCTAGACCAAAACCATCACCTTCTTCTTCTCAACCATCCAATTCCAAACCAAAGAAGAAACCATGGATTCTACCTCCTAAGGAACACAAGAAGGCTCCTCATGAGAGAATCACACTATACCTTGATGAATACTGAGCTCAGTTAAATGCAAACACAAAAGCTCTCCTGAAAGGGCTTCCTCTAGTCTTTCCTTAGCTACTACATCCAAAATATCTAGAAAGAATTGATATCATTTATGTTCATAGTTGTGGACCCATTGCATACATGCAGAACCTCCTCTAGTAGTTCCACAGAATCCATATTTTATCCCTCCTCCTCCACCAAAAAGGGCTAGAACCTCTCTCCCAAACCATCTTCTGCACCCCAACCATCTTCTTCTGAATCCAAACCACCACTTCCTCCTCTGCAAGATGTCTTTTTAAAGATATATTAGAGAAAAACCAAACGAACAAATTAAATTGGTTGTAATTTTTTTTCTTTTCTTCTGAGGTAATACTTCTTGTATTTTCTCTGATGTCTCGACAATATAACTTTTCAATAGTTCAATATATATATGCATTTCTTTCAAATGATTGCAAATGACTGTTCATATCTCTTTCCACCTTTTTGATTATGACAAAATGGGGGCAAAATGTATGAAAATATATAAAACTTATGTCATAAAATGTGATGCAATGAAAATTTCTATTTCTGTTAATATTCATAAAATTTCTATAACAAAATATGCATCAATTCAGGGGGAGCTAATCTAAATTAGCCAATTAAAATTTCTCTGAAATATCTACAAAATAAGTTGCATTAGATCTATGATTAGAGAAGTTTTGAAAGCTATATCACATACTATTTTGTCATCATCAAAAAGGCGGAGAATGTTGAACCATGTTATCTAGCTTGATTTTGATGAGGAACACTCTTAACCAAGTATGTTTTGATAATGAGTAAAAGCATGAGTGAAACATTGAGGTACTAACATCTTATTTTCAAGAATGTTGCAAAATGTTTTAAATCATTCAACTTGAGAATAATCTTTATGATGACAAATAGAAGATATGAAGTAAATGCTCTTTCATAATTAAGTATATAAACATCATATATACTTAATTCAAGAAAACAAAAATTATAAAAGCGTCATGAAGACATGCTTTTGAGTCAAAAGAAGCAACTTCACAATCACTTTAATGCACTTCGGAAAGATTTGTTTGCTTCAAAAATGTCCTAATGAACTTCGGAGTAAAATAGATATTGTTTCAGAATCGATGCAGCATGGCTCAAAGATGTTAGAAAAAAGCTTCCGAATTGTCTCAATGGACTTTGGAAATAATCTAACAAACTTCAGAAATGTTTTAACAAGCGTCGGACAAGTCTGTGACTAAAAATAGTAAGCTTTGGAAATGTTCAAGCACACTTCGAAAAATATTAAAGCATACTTTGGAGTCCTTTTCAAAGTTTCAGAAATCTTACAGTGCGTTTCAGAGATAATCAAGATTGGTTCAGATAAGTCATAGCACCTTCCAAAAATAATCAAGAGAGCTTCAAAATTATAAAGAATGCCTCGGAAAAAGTACAAAGAAGCTTTGGACAAGTTGCAGCATGCTTCATAGAGAGTTGAAAAGCTTCAAAGAAGTCATGGATGTTTTAGAAAAGTTATAAGAAACTTCAGAAATAATAAGACAAGATTTGGAGATAATAAGCTATGCTTCAGAGTAAAAAGACATGCTTCAGAGAACTTGAAGACAAGTTTCATAAAAGATTCAAACAATCTTCAGAGATATTAACCAAGCTCTGAAGATGTTAAGTCATGCTTCAGAGATGTTTGAACAGGCATCGGATCACTTTTCTAAAGATATTATAAGTTCTAAAAATCTGAACTTCTATCTGAAAATGAATATCGCAACTGAGTAAGATTAAAATTACTTCTAGAAATCTAAAGAAACCAATTTAGATAATCCAAAATTAGTTAAAACACCAATTGTTCACTCGCTCTTCGGAGAACCTGACACAAAAAGTGAACATTTGAAAAAGTTAGCGATAGAAGTAGCAAACCGATATCGGAATGCAGTAAAGTCAGACATCAAACAAAAGATAAGGTAAAGAAAAATGCTTTCAAATGTTTGAATGTCTACCAAGATTAGAAATAGAAAAGTCTCTCCCAACCTATAAAAGAGAGATTTAGAAGCAGAAGAAAAAAATACAAGAATCGGATTGAATATCATTCAAACTTTACTGATCCCGTGAAGAGCATTCAAAACCTTCCTTCAAAGTTCAACTCCAATGAATACAACTTAGCAAGAGGTCTCCAAGTTCAAATTTCTACTTGATCAAGGAGTTTGAATCTTTTACTCTAACTGCTTATTCTTTTACTTAGAATTTTGAATCTTTGTACAAGTTTGCCTAATTAAGAGGCATCTAACTGTACACTTCTTTTAGTGTTTAGCAACTCCAACAGAGTGCTTCGGGTTTATGTATTGAGATAAGCAAGTAGGGAACTTACTGAAAGGGTGTAATTTTTTTGGTGAGCTTTGGAAAACCAACAGGTTGTGTAAGTTTCTGGTTAGCTTGGAAAATTAGTAAGTTGGTTGGTGAGGTTGTTGTAAAACCAATGTGTATTTGACCAAGTTAATTAAGGTATTAGTGGAACCTGAATTTAGTAGACAAGATTGACTCAGAGAAGTGGAGTTAGAACCTAGGAAGGGCCAAACCACTATAAAAATCTTGGGTTGTTTATTGTATAATTTGTTTTATTCATTAATTCAGCACCACAATCATTCGTTTTGGCCAAAATTTTTAAAAGCTCAATTCACCCCTCCTCCTGAGCTACCATTACATAAGGGACCAACATTTTCTATAACTCCTATTTCAATATAGAGGTCGTTCTAAACAATGCCACTCAAGAGACAAACAATCTAGACATGAGAGACTCTGCATACATATATATATATATAGACAAACAATCTAGATATGAGAGACTATGCATATACATATATGTAGCTGCCTACACTAAAATTTTTAGTGTAGTTGGCGCACAAGCTGTTCGATGGAGCAGGTGAAATCTAGGCCGTTAAGAGGGGGCAATGAGTGAGGGAGGGATCCAAGGTGTGCTTTTTAGCATGGACTTTAAAAAACAGAAATACTCATGTACAGAGCAAAAAGATGGACATGACTACTTCCCATCTCTTACTGGGCTTGACCTGCTTCCCATCTTCCCCAAATAAGTAGAAAATTTGCAAGGCCAAGTGCAAAACGTCACCTCCCAAACTAGAAAAGAAAATAATAGCAACAAATAAGAAGATAAATAAGAACTTGCATGGTTGGAGCTTAGTGAAGTCAGATGGGAAGGAAGATGACAATGCAACCATGGCTGCCAAGATGGCTAGAGCACCATCATTGGGTCAGATGAAGCGGTTCACCCACAGGTGGAACACATTTTTGGATTTCAATTGGAAGGAATTTATGGGGCCAACGGAGGAGCACCGACAGGGATACTACTACAACGAGGATAGAAATTTAAAAATTGAGGAGTTTGAGGAAGATGATGGTTTTTTTTAGCAATTTGTTTTTTGTCATCATTATTTGAATTGATACAGGGGTTTGTAATTTGTATGTTCTACTATAACAAGGATAGAAATTTCAACAATGAGGAGTTTGAGGAAGATGATGGTTTTTTTCCAGCAAATTTTTTATCATAGTTGTTTGAATTAATATAGGGGTTTGTAATTTGTATGTTCATATACTCAATAGATGAAAATATTTCTTTTAGACCATTGATTTGTTGTGTAATTTTTGGGTTTTTATCTTTTGGTTGATTTCAATCTACTCTGTGGCTCTTTTCGGAAGCTCCATTTCAATTGAATGGAAAGAATATTAATTCCAATAGGAGGAGCTACACCCCATCCACTCATGTGGATTACCGATAGCCCCACATAGCATTGCTCCCAAAGCTGGATTGAAAATAGAAATCTAGAGTTGAGTTGGTACATGCAAAATTATGTTTTCGAACTTGCATCTTCAGCAATAACTATATCCAAAACTTAGGGTATTAATTCATTTTGGACTTAGTGAAAGATTTTAGACATGAATGATGGGTTTTTGGACATGGAGTCATATTTCAAACATAGAGGCTGAGATTTCAAACATGGAGTGAGATTTTGGACATGGTGCTCGAACATGGAGTGAAAACCCAAATCTAAAACTCACTAAAAACTCACTCTATGTCTGAAAGCATCCTCCATCATCAACCACATGTCATGTTACGTGTCACCATCATCATCAATGCATCGGTGGGAAGATTGGGGTAAGCAGTTCAAAGAGATAGAAAGTGATGGGTTGACGATTATCGAGATTCGAATAGATCAAAATAGGAGAGTAGATTGCTAGGCTTCCAGTTGTCGAGAATGGATTGTCCATGTGGACCAACATGGAAAAGGACAACTATTAAAATCATCTAGGCATGCTTTCCATGCATTATATGTATGATGCTCTGCCTACCAAATGTCATGCACAATTCAGTTGGAAAAAATGGACTTTCCTTTCCCTCCTTTCCACAAGATTCAAGAATACACGCCAAATGGCAAGTGAGCTTGTCAAGAGTACTCATCTATAATTGAGTAACTAATATTTGTATTAATAAAACATGAAATTGTTTGATCTTGAGATTAAAATTCACTCAAATTTCACGTAAAATTAGAAAATAATATAAACATGTTATTAAATAATTATTATCTTTCTTTGATTGCAATTTTCATGATTTATTATTTTTTGAGGCTAACCAACACACTGTAGAATATGTTATCCAAATGTTTGATTGTACATCTGGTAGCACAAATAGTCAGGCCCCCATAGGAGAGGAATGAGTCTGATCATAGAAACAAAAATAATCAAATAGAGCTAAAAATGAAATTGTAAGTTTGTTTTATTATTTATATAAGCTATAAGTTATTTCAACTACCTATCAGTATTAGTAAATAAACTTAAACTAAATCAAACAAGTCTAATGGTGGACAATCCAATCTCAACTTCACCGCCTTTTTTACCACCACATTGTGTGAAACATGGCCTTATTTCCTAGCAGATACGTTTGACCCATCGCTTGTTCACACCCACTTTTTCTCCAAAATAGCAAAGAGGTCATGATTACTGATTGGGACATGAACCAAATGAATAAAAGTAAAATTAATAATTGGCTTACCATAAAGGCTGGTGATTGGCCCATAAATCTACCATACGCGGTTTGGTGAAAGATGGTGTTTGCCATTGTTTGCCCACTCACAGTGCGCACCGCTAGAGCATGTTCTTCTCAAATGGACTTTCCATATATCTATTAGGCCATACGCCATCGATGCTTATAACGATATACTAATAGGCTAATAGCCAATGTTTCCTTTCGATATATATAAGGGAGAGGTAATGATTCAAAAATATAGAATTTTAATATGTATGTCATATCATAGACACGTGTTGGAGAGGAGCTTGTCAAGTGCGCACCTCGTGTTAATAATGATGGTGACGCATGACATGACATGAGGTTGACAATGAGGATGTTTTTGGATAAAGAGTGAGTTTTTAATAAGTTTTTGGTCCGAAAACACAGCCTCCATATCCGAGCTCCATGTCCGAAAACATAGTCCCCAGGTCCAAAATATGACTCCATGTCCAAAAAATTAACATTCTTGTCTGAATCTATCACTAAGTCTGAAATGCATTAACATCCTAAGTTTTGGACATAGTCATTACTGAAGATCCAAGTTCGAAAACATAGTTTTGCACATGACCAAGTCAACTCAAAATTTTTAATTTCAATCTAGCTTTGGGAGCTATGCTCTGTGGGGTTGTCAGTAATCCGCATGAGTGGATGGGGTTTTGCTCCTACTGTCAGAATTAAAGATCTTATCATTCAACTGAAATGGAGCTTCTAAAATGAGCCACAAAGTAGATTGAAATCAATCAAAAGATAAAAACCCAAAAATTACATAACAAATCAATGGTCTAAAAGAAATATTTCCATCTATTGAATATATGAACATACAAATTACAAACCCCTGTATCAATTCAAACAATGACAATAAAAAATAAAATGCTGAAAAAACCCATCATCTTCCTCAAACTCATCATTACTGAAATTTCTATCCTCATCGTAGTAGTGTCCACGTCAGTGCTCCTCTGTCGGCTCCACAAATTCCTTCCAATCGAAATCCAAAAATGTGTCCTGCCTGCTAGTGAACAGCTTCATCTGTCCCAATGACGGTGCTCTAGCCGTCTTGGCAGCCATGATCGCATCATCATCTCGCTTCCTGTCCAACTTCATTGAGCTCTAACCATGCAAGATTTTGTTTGTTGTCTTATTTGTTGCTATCATTTTCTTCTCTGGTTTGGGAGGTGGCGTTTTGCACTTGGCCTTGCAAATATTTTGCTTGTTTGGCGAAGATGGGAAGTAGGTCAGGCCTAGCAGAAGATGGGAAGTAGTCATGTCCGTCTTTTCATTCTGTACATGCGTGTTTCTGATTTTTAAAGTCCATGCCAAAAAGCACACCTCAGCTCCCTCCCTCACTCGTAGCAGCTTCTCAATGGCCCAGATCTCGCCCGCTCCATCGAATGGCTCATACGCTAGCTACACTGAAAATTTCAGTGTAGGTGGCTACACTAGATCATTTCCTTATATATATATATTGGTTCCTACTTTCAACTGCACCCTAAGGTATAGTTTTGAGTATTTTTAGTAAATGCAGTTTGTGGTATCCTTTGTTTACATATGAGAATTTTCTTGCCTTTATCTTAAGTTGAAAAAGATGTTATGCTTATGCAGATATAAACCATTATTACTAAGGTGTGGGTGCGGGTTCTGGTTTAGGCGGGTTGCTCGACTCCCTTACCACCCCTAACCAGAAGTAGGTGTAGGTTCAAGTTTGAGTTGAAAAATGCCTTCCTAACCCAGCTTGAAATTCAAGTTTGGGCAGCTAGGTTCAGGTTGAACCTATCCTGACTTACACTTTTACTTCCATGGCCATAAAATAACTTTATTTTCTTACCTTTCTTCTCATTCTTCAACACTTTGGGGGTCATCAAGGACCCCATCAGTTCTACAACTTAGATTTTAGTGTTTGGGCTCCTCAATTGTTGTGAGTTTTGGCATCCAATACTATAGAAGAGACCTTAATATCTTTTCAACCTCATGGCCTAAACTTTTTAGGCTATTAGTGAGTCACAAAAATCTAGAAAATATTACAAAAATAGACTCATCCCTAAACATACAGAACAACTCATATTCTTAGACAAGCAAACTAATCCTAGATTTTTTCACCTAACTTGTTCCCTCATAAATTGCTTCCAAATGGTTCTAGATTTCCTTAGTAGATTTCCTTTCATCATCATTTTCAAATAGCTATAATGCTCCCTATTTAAATATGGAGGTCTAATGGTCAATTGACCCTCATAATTTTCAAATAACTATAATGCTCCCCACTAAAAATGTTTGTCAAATAGGATCAAACTTAGGTAGAGATTAAAATGTGAATCTCAATTTCAATGCCCTACTTTTATTCCATTTTTTGGCCCCAAAACATAGGTTGTATGGCAAAGCTGAAATCCAAGAGATATGGGGAAAGCACATGGGCTATGCAAATACAAAAAATAGATGATAGTAGAAGCACACAAACAATAAAAATACAACAAATTATAGTGGTTCGGGCTCCCTTGACACTTACTCCACTCTCTAAGGTTTCCCCAACATTGGGTCCACTATAACCTATAGAATCATACCTCCCTTGGTTTCCCGAGCTAACTAAGAACTCTTACAATCTGGTTTTACTGAGCTCAATAGCAACTCTACACTGTTGGTTTTCCTTGAGCTCACTAACAACTCATACAACCTAGTTTTTCGTTTGAGCTCACTGGAAACTTATTACACATTCGTTTCTATAGCTTACCAATAACTCCCCCTTATAAATATAATGTGTATAGAGACCGCCTCTAATCAAGCCTAAGGTGTACATTGTTTAAGCTCTAGTACAAATGATAAAACAGTAAAGCTCACAATGCATCATTCTTCTCTAAAGTGTAAATGATGTAGCTCTAAAGTCCTTTGATGTTCATTGAAGCCCATTGGAGTGAATGCACCTTCTAGAATCTTGAGTTCTTAAAATATATTTGTGTTTAATCCACTCAAGAGTCTTCTTCTTATTCATTCAAACCTCTATTTATGTAATCTACTAAACCATTCTAGCTACTGCAACCATTTTTGGAATGTTTTAGACCATTTCAGATTGCATGTTTAACATTTAATGTAATCTGCCATTTTAAGCACACTTTAGAGTCTTTGAAGTTAAACTTCAGAGCCTCTGATGGTCAAGTTCTCATTAATCATTATTGGCAAGAGTAACTTCAGAACCTATGAAGTAAGTTCTCTTGCTCTAAAAACCCTCTGAAGGTCTGATGATCCCAACCACCTTTGATGGCTACATTTCCAAAACATTAGAAGTTGATTTCAGATGTTCTGAAGCTCCTTTTGAAAAATGACATGTTAAATGGCTATTTATTCTCCTTTGAAGCTTCTGTTCTCCATCTAAACTAACTCTAAAGATACTCTAAAGCTCCAAAACTTATTTACGTCACTTCTGAAGCTTTTGTTCAACATCAGAAATGACTCTGAAAAACTTTTGAAGCTTCTAAACTAAGTCCAGGTTGATCCTTCTGAACTCTGAAGCACTTCTTCTCTTCTAAAGCAACTCTGAATCTTCTCCCTTCTTCTAAACATCCTCTAAAGCTTCTTCCTTCTTCTGGGCATCCTTTAAAGCTTCTTCCTTCCCTTCTAAATTCATAGTTTTCCCTCTGAAACCTCTAGACACCATTCTCGAACATCTGAAGCTTCCTTCTGAAGCTTTCAGAACATCCTCTGAACATAGCCATGTCATCTTTGAAGCCTCTTTTGAATCCAAAAATTTTAGCAATATGTCATTAGCTTAATTCAACTCATTAACAAGTTTTGTTAATCATCAAAACTAGACTCTTAGACTCAAAACGTTAAACTTTAAGAGCCTATTCATATAGAAATAAATCTATATTAGAGGCAAATGAATAAAGGTTCTAAATGTAAACTATGAAAGAATATAAAGAGATTTAAGCATTAACTATCGTATCTACACTTACCATGCCACCTTGACCTTTGACTTCTTTGAACACATTCTTCTTCATCTAGTGTCAATGAGCCATTTGTCTTTTGGTGGGGCTTGAGATTCTTTCTTCTTTTCATCTTCTTTCTTTAATTTCTAGCTTCTTGACAAAAAGGTATCATTCATACTCTTGAAGGAAGAACACTTCTTCATTTTCTTCGATATTGTTAGCCCCCTTTTTCTTTTTTATTTTCCCTTTTTCCTTCTCAACTTGTTATAAACTTTTATCTTCAATTTTCTTTTCTCTCTTAAAACTTCCCTTTTTCTCATTTCTTTTCATAAAATTGTTCTCTTCATCAGCAAGCTTCCTTTCACAAATTTGGCTTTCCTCATTCTTTTCTTCTTTCTAAAATCTCTTTTTTCAGTCTCTGAACCATTACTTATCAAATCATTTTCTTGAATATTAATTTCTTTATAAGGTTGCTCCCCCTCAATCTGTGAGAATTCTTTTGCATTATCATCTTTCACAGATTCCTCATTTTTTTATTTTTCTTCTTCTATTGGGGAATTTTCCTTGATGAGTGAATTTCATTCACTTATATTACACATGTTTAAGCTTAGTTATTTGCAAATCCTTATCTCTTTTAGATGAATTTCATGCTTATTTGTTGGATTTTCTAGGTGTCTTAAAGATGAAAAAGAAGAGAAAAAGAATGGAAAAGAAGAAGCTCAAAGTTGGAAAAGAAAACAGCTACAAAATGGAGCAAAAAATAAACATAAAATCAAGAAACCTAGCTAGTGCCAGTGGTGGGCCAGTATTTTTTGTGGGCTTTCTGCATTGCATATTTTGGGGGTTTTAAGGAAAAAGCTAGGGCTTTTGAAGGATTGTTCTCACTTCAGTTTTAGACGTTTTTCTCTGAGGTTGGGAGCCATTTTTCTGGGAGATTTTCTCTTGGAGAAGAAAGGATTGCTCGTAAGAAAGAAGAAGGAGAGAAGATGTTCTTCATTGTTATCATCCTATCTGAGGGAGTTGTTTTATTTTATCTTATGAACTAAATCTCTTTTTCTAGGGTGAAGATATAATCCTTTTTATACTCTTTGTTACAGATTACTGGATATTATTAATGTCATATGATCCTGTTTAATTCATGATGTTGTTTGCAATGATTTGATTTATTTTATTACTTGATCACCAATATTATGAGTTAGATTATTGATCAAAGCATGGTTAGGGTACACACTATATGCTAAACCATGAGCTCCCTTGAATGAGAAGGATAGATGGTTAAGGCAGACACCATATGCTAAACCATTCTATTTTGGTTCTTCTGTTCTTGAGCTTATGGGTTTTCACCTCAATTATGCTATTCCCCATAGGTAATCAAAACAAGTGAAAACACTTGATTTAAACTTGCACACCTAATGGTAATAATCTAACTTTTGAAAGAATGAACCCAAGTGAGACATTAAATCCAACATTCCTAGCAAAGGGGTATCATCTAGTGATGAAATCGGATCCCTAGACTTTTACATCTTATTAATCTCTCTGCATTATATTTAGCCATTGATTTGTTTTTATTCTATTAAGTTTCTGAAATTTTGAAATTATATCAAACTTCATTCCAAGTTTGTTTAGTTATAAATTCATTCTTTTAAGATTACGATATTTCAATAACTAAAATTAATTAAGTCAGTTTGACCATTCTCTATAGGATTGAACCTTACATTGCACGCCTCCATCAATGTTATGCCATATTCTTTGTATTCTTCTTTAAAACTTGAACCTTTGAATAAGACTGCTGTTGTGATTCAATTAGCTAATAGATCTAATGCATATCCAAAAAGGGGTTATTGAGGATGTTCTTATGCAAGTCAATGATTTAATCTTCCTTGCTGATTTTTATGTGCTAGATATGGAGAATGCTAATCAAATTGCTCCTATTCTATTAGGAAGACCATTCCTAAAGACATCCAAGACTAAGATAGATGTTTATAGTGGCACACTTACCATGTAATTTGATAGCAAAATTGTCAAGTTTAGCATTTATGATGCCAGGCGATGATGATCCTTTTTACTCCATTGTTGTGATTGATTCTTGTGTATAGGAAGTTTATGAACTTGATGGAAAAATTGAATTGAAAGTTGTCATTAGTAAATATCTTGAGAAAGAGAATAAGGTGTTAACTTTGAGTACTGATTTGCAAGAAACTATTACAGCATTAGATGACCTTTTGAAGTTATTAGAATCAAGTAATGATCCTTACATTGAGTTGCCAATTTCCAACAAGAGCATTTTACCATCTATTTTGTAAGCATCTATTCCAGATTTGAATCCTCTTCCCATTCACTTCAAGTATGTGTTCTTTAAAGATGGAAAAACCTTGCCTGTGATCATCTCCAATAAACTTAGTGCATTACAAGATGAAAGGCTTATGCAGGTTCTAAGGAAGCATAAGAGGGCTATCGGTTGGACAATGAAAGATATTAAAGGAATTGACCCATCTACATGCATGCTTTGTTATTTCCAGTTTGCAATTGCTCCAGATTGAAGAAAGGTGCAGTTAGTTGAGCCAACAATTATAAACAAAAGCACTGCGTGAGAGGCAACCCAAGGGGAGTTTGTGTTTCTTTTTCTTAGTTCCTTCATATTTTTGCATTTATATTATGGTTATTTTTGTATCTTATTTGCATTTAACCTTACATTGGGGACAATTCCCCCACACTTAACTCTTGCTCATCCTTGAGCAAAACTCAAATTCACTTTCCTCCAAAAGATTATCAAGGTTGCAATTATCGTAAATGAAGAATAACCAAAACTCTTCAAAACTCACAATATATCATGAAAAACTCATTCTTACACAATCTACAATCATTCAATAAGCATTCTCTCTTGAAGATAAGTTAAACTAACTAAGTAGAACCCTCACAAAAATATACACTCTACTCTCATGTAATTGAAGGGTATATGTTTCACTCAAATTCATTCCAAAGGAAATGATTTACCATAAGCTTGCATATCTTCTCATTCTGCATCATTAGGATCAATGCATATCATGAACCATAAGGACTTTTCATGGGTTGTAATAGGGTTTAGGGTAAAGGTGAGAAATATTTGGTAATATAGCTCAAAAGCCATTGAAACTAGTGAAGCACAATAAATCAACTCAAGCTCAAATATATAATACATGTACAATCACATGTTTTCTTCAGCATCTTTCACCTTTAAATCATGATGTATGAGCATATCCCTACCCTTGGAATTTTGTTATTCACTTTTTTTTTCTTTTCTCTTTTTCTTTCACTTTGACATTTTCTTTCTTTTTTATTTTAAGAACAATAACATGTTCTATTATACCAATCATAGCCATTCCATAAATTTTGATACCCCTACACTTTATTTCTTGTACACACATACATAGCATAATGAAAACTCATGCTCCACTAGCTCTATGGCTTGGGTAAAGACACTACTTAACATAGGTTCCTAATAAAAGTCTATAAAGCTCAAAGGGGCTTAACAAGAGGCAAAATTAATCATAAGGTAGGCTATTTGGCTCATTTAGTTCATAACAAAGAAGGCCTTAATCATGTTCATGCATGCATGTATCAATGTGATCTTAAAGAGAATCAAGGCAAGTTATAGAGAAACAAATCTATGGAAGAATATCTCTCATGAAGAAAAAGAATGAGACTAATGTGAATGTATCAGTCTAAAGGTTCAAATCTCACTGGCTTTTGTCTACAAAATTTATTCATCACCATTCTTAAGGAAAATAACTAAATTGAGCAATTACAAATTGGAGGATTACTTAATCAATCATGTTATGATTTTTTAACCTCAGTTGAATCTTGCTCATGACATACTCAACCTCAAATCATCAGAAACCAACAAAACAAAGGGTAAAACTAACTCTCTCTCAAAAATTTTTTTATTTTTTATAAAAGTAAACACAAATACAAAAATATGAAAACACAACCAAAACCTAAATTTTCTCCCCCACACTTAAAATTTACATTGTCCCCAATGTAAGGTCAAATGCAAAGAAGATGCAAAATTAACTATAAGAGAAATGCAAAAATAAGAAGGAAATAAGAAAAAGAAACACAAACTCCCTTTAGGTTGCCTCCCAAGCAACACTTTTGTTCATAGTCGTTGGCTCGAATCACTACATCTTTCTTCAATCTGGAGCCATTACAAACTGGAGATAACAAAGCATGCATGTAGATGGGTCAATTCCTTTAATATCTTTCATTAACTAGCCGATAGCCCTCTTATACTTCTTCAGAACCTACACAAGCCTTTCTTCTTGTAACGCACTGAGTTTAATGAAGATGATCATAGGCAAGGTTTCTCCATCTTCAAGGAACACATACTTGAGGTGACTAGGAAGAGGCTTTAATTCTAGAGTAGATGCCTACAAAATAGATAGTAAAAGGCTCTTGTTAGAAACTGGTAACTCAATATAAGGATCATTACCTGATTCTATTAACTTTGGAAAGTCATCCAATGCTACAACAATTTCCTGCAAATCAGTACTCAAAGGTAATACCTTATTCGCTTTCTCAAGATGTTTACTAATGAAAACTTCCAATTCATCTTTTTCATCAAGTTCAAAACTTCCTATACATAGGAACCAATCACATCAATGGAGTAAATAGGATCATCATCATCAGGATATTTCATGGCATCATAAATGTTAAATTTAACAATTTTATCTTCAAATTCCATGGTAACTGTGCCATTGTGAACATCTATCTTAGTTTTGGATGTCTTCAGGAAGGGACTTCCTAATAGAATAGGAGTAGTGTGATTACCATTCTCCATATCTAGCACATAAAAATCAAAAGGGAAGATTAAATCATTTACTTGCATAAGAATATTCTCAACTACACCTTTAGGATATGCATTAGATCTATCAACTAATTGAATCACAACACCAGTCTTATTTAAAGGTCCAAGTTTCAAAGAAGAATAAAAAGAATACATTCTCAAGTTTAGTGTTACCTATCATGCAAGGGATAGTAAACATACGTAGATCTTTGCACTTTGTAGGGAGTTTTCTTTGAATGATTACAAAAACATTCTCCCCTACTCTCACCTTCTCAAATCCCTTGAGTTTTTATTTTCTGTTTCTTATACATAATTCTTTTAAGAATTTAGCATAACAGGGTACTTGTTTAATGGCATCAAAAAGTGAAATATTTACTTCACATTTATGAAAAGTCACATAAAAATCTTTATAGCTCTTAATTTTGTAAGATTCTGCTAAAGCCTGAGGAAAAGGAGGTACTAGTTTATATTCATAAAGAGGTGGAAACTTACATTGAATCACTTCATTATCCTCAAGAAGGTCTGTGTTTGTAACAATGCTTTTGCCTTTTTCTTGCTCTGTTGGTGTAGGATTTGCTTTTGTTGAAATCTCAACCTCCTTACAATTTCTCAAAATAATCTCAACCACATTCTCTCTTAGGTTCACCACTATTTCAAAAGGTATTTTTTTTGAATTTTGTGTCTACTGGCGATTGATTGTGGTAGCTATCTGACTTACCTAATTCTCCAAATTTTCAATGCTAGCCTTTGTCTCCCACTGAAATTGCAAAGTGTTAGTTCCAAGAGACTTAACAATGTCTTAGGAGATATACCAGAGTTAGAAGTTTGTCCCTATGGTTGTCTAGGTGGGCATAACTGCTGATACACATAAACATTTGGGCAAATTTGAACAAGAGGCTGATTTACTAGTGGGTTCCCATTGCTAAAATTGGGATTATTCCTCCATCCTAGGTTGTATGTGTTTGAATAGGAAGCATACTTCCTTTGTGGTTATCTAGAAAAACCACCCATTGCGTTCACCTACTCAATAGGTTCCTCTTGAAGAGTAAGTTATGCATCAGTTGGATGTCCTACTATTGAACAAATTCCATAAGCTTTTGCTGTTTGCATATTTCCTATAACCAATTTATGAAAAAGAGAAGTTAGACCTGCAATTTGTTATTCATGGGAAGAACAAGTACCTCATTGATAGGCTTGAATAAAGAATCAAGCCTATTGCCAAATTGTTGTGAGTTGGCTGCCATGTTTGCAATCAAGTTCCTTGCAACTTTAAGAGTTTTATACACCAAAGCTCCTCAGTTCGCAGCATCATTCATGCTCCTTTCAATGGTTAGAATACCTTTATAGAAATACTAGATGAGTAGCTATTCACTGATCTAATGATGGGGGCAACATGCACACAATTTCTTGAAATGCTCATAATATTCATATAGGGATTCTCCACAATGCTGTCTTACACCACAAATTTTCTTCCTAATGTTGGCTGCCCTTGAGGCTTGAAAATATTCCTTTGAAATTAACCTCTTCATCTCATTTCGTATTGTGATGCTCCTAGATGGTAGATAGTAAAGTCAATCCTTAGCCAAATCCTTCAAAGAGAATGAAAAGTCTATTTGTTTAATTTGCTCTTTAGTCACCCATGTTGGTTTTATACTTGTGCATACTACATGAAATTCCTTTACATGCTTGTATGGATCTTCACCTGCAAGACCATGGAAAGTGGGCAAGAGATAAATTAGTCTAGATTTTAATTCAAAATTAATATTAGCATGTAAAGTTGGAAAAGTAAAGCATAAGGGTTGTCGATCCAAATCAAGTGTGGCAAGCTCTTTCAAAGTTTGAGTTCTAGCCATGATTTCCTCCTTTCCAAAATTTTTTTGAGCTTCACTCTTAATTTGTGCAAATTTTTTTCAATTTCTGGTTCATACTGCAAATTACCTTGTTTAGAAGATCGAGTTGCAGTCATAAATAATCAAGAAAAATCTAATAAATCCAAAAAAAACTTAGAAATGGTATGTTTGATGTACTGTCATAGGATTTTGCATTCTTACAAGCATACATGAAGTATGGCCCAAAAAAATAAGATTACAACAATTATTTTTTGAAACCTGCAGATTTTGCATATTTTGCATATTTTTGACTTTCTATAAATAGTAGTTTCCTAGGGTTTTGGTGGATTCTTTTGCTGGGGTTTTGATGAGGACTTTTTGGCAGCTTTCGACTAAGAATCTTCTTCTTCTCTATTCTATTTTATTTTTCTTTGTAATTTTATGGCCTTGCATGATGAAACTTTTATTCTTAGTTTAAGCAGACAGAAGTCTCAGAATCAACATACTGTGAGATCTCATTTGATTTAATTATTTAATTTATACTTTGAGTAGTGAATGTTCTTCTTTGATTCATGATTATGATTGTCATGTTTAATTGCTGGGAGGCCTACTAGTTTATTATTCATTGTAATCTATTGCTAGATTAGATATTAAATCTATAATTGTTTGATCCCTCTAATTTGTGAAGCAAGTAGGGTTTAATAATTTTCTATGTTAGGGATTATTAAATCTTAGGAAGAATATTTGACTAAATTAAATGCAACTATCTGTGCTTATGTTGTTTGACTTTATCAATCTCTACAGATCTTAAGACTACGATTAAATGAAATCTCTATTGTGTGTGTCTAAGGTTATTTAGTAGTTAGGGTTAATTGGATCGTGTGTTTCTAATTAACTATGTTGAAGGAGAGATAGGAAAAATAATTCCAATGGTGAATATTTAAAGTGTGAATTGATTTATAATTATATCAATAATCAGTTATGAGATTTTGATGGTGGATATTGACTTGACCCAAGGTTTTCTTCTCTGATAGATTTCTTCTATAACACTTTCTTCATTATAATAAAAACTCACCTTCTTGTTCACATTGCATAAACTAAGCTAGATACTCCTCATTGGATCAACCCTTATTGACACTACTATAGGTAATTTAATCGGAGTAAGGTTCTAAATTTGGTTACCTACGATGGCACACTAAATTTTTGTGGTGTGGTTGCTAGGATTTTTTTGGTATTTTTGGTGCCGTTGCAGAGGATCTAACTTGAGTCACCTATGTGACAGGTGAGAATACTCACCACTAGTAAATTTGGTTGCCTATGACAATACACCAATATAAGCCAAATTTTTCTTCATTGTTTATGACTGCAACTCGATTTTCTAATCAAGTCATTTGCAGTATGAACTAGAAATGGCAAGAACTTTGCATAGGTTAAGGAGTGAAGCTCAGAGGAATTCTAGAAAGCAAGAAGTCATGGCTAGAACTCGAACTTCAAAAGAGCTTGCCACACCTAATTTGGATCAACAACCCTTATGTATTACTTTTCCTACTTTTGATGCTACTATTAATTTTGAATTAAAATTTGGACTAATTCATCTCTTGCCCACTTTTCAAGGTCTTGCAGTGAAGATCCTCATAAGCATCTGAAGGAGTTTCATGTAGTGTGCACAAGTGCGAAACCAACAGGGGTGACTGAAGAGCAAACCAATTTGAGAGTCTTTCCATTCTCTTTGAAGGATTTGGCTAAGGTTTGGCTTTACTATTTACCATCTGGGTGCATCATAGGATGGAATGAGATGAAGAGGTTGTTTTGGGAGAAATATTTTCCAGCTTCAAGGGCATCTAACATTAGGAAGAGAATTTGTGGTGTGAGACCGCATGGTGGAGAATCCCTATATGAATATTATGAGCATTTCAAGAAATAATGTGCATGTTGCCCCGATCATCAGATTAGTGAGTAGCTACTCATCCAATATTTCTTTAAGGGTCTTCTACACACTAAAAGGAGCCTGATTTATGCTGCTAGTAGAGAAGCTTTGGTGGATAAAACTCATGAGGTTGTAAGGAACTTGATTGCAAACACGACAGCTACCTCACAATAATTTAGCAATAAGCTTGATTCTCTATCAAAGCCTATTAATGAGTTAAGTGTTTCTTCCCTTGAATAACAAATTTTAGGTCTAACTTCTCTTCTTCATCAATTGACTATAGGGAATATATAGATAGCAAAAGCTTGTGGAATTTGTTCAATAGTAGGACATCCAACTGATGCATGCCCAACTCTTCAAGAAGAACCTATTGAGCAAGTGAATGCAATTGATGGTTTTTTAAAAAACTATAGAGGAAGTATGATCCTTATTCTAACTGATACAACCTAGGATGGAGGGATTGCCCCAATTTTAGCTATGGGAATCCTCAAGCAAATCAGCTTACAACTCAAAATCGTTCGAATTTCCAGCAGTATAAGCAGCCATATCAACCTAGACCACAACAAAGACAAACTTCTAACTCTACTATGTCTTTAGAAGATAGTGTTAAGTCTCTTGTTAAAAACACTTTGCAATTTCAATAGGAAACAAAGGCTTGCAATTAGAATTTGGAGAATTAGGTAAGTCAGATAGCTACCATAATCAATCGGCTGAAGATACAAAATTCAGGAAAATTGCCTTCTCAAATAGTGGTGAACCTAAGAGAGAATGTGAGTGTAATTATTTTGAGAAGTGGTAAGAAGGTTGAGATTCCAACAAAAGCAAATCCTACACCAATAGAACAAGAAAAGGAAAGAAGCATTATTGCAAACAAAGACCTTCCTAAGGACAATGAATTGATTCAACGTAAGTTTCCACCTCTTTCTGAAAATAAACTAGAACCTCCTTTTCCTTAGGCTTTAACAGAATCTCACAAAATTAAGAGGTATAAAGATTTCTATGACACTTTTCATAAATGTGAGGTAAATATTCCACTTTTTGATGCCATTAAATAAGTACCTCATTATGCTAAATTCCTGAAAGAATTATGTACAACAAAGAGAAAATAGAACTCAAGGGATTTGAGAAGGTGAGAGTAGGGGAGAATGTTTATGCAATCATTCAAACAAAACTTCCTAAAAAGTGCAAAGATCCATGTATGTTTACTATCTCTTGCATGATAGGTAACACTAGGCTTAAAAAGGCCATATTAGATTTACGAGCCTCCATCAATGTCATGCTATATTCCTTGTAAGCTTCATTGAAACTTGGACTTTTGAATATGATTGGTTTTGTAAATCAATTAGTTGATAGATCCAATGCATATCCAAAGAGGGGTTGTTGAGGATGTTCTTGTGCAAGTCAATGATTTAATCTTCCTTGCTGATTTTTATTGCTAGATATGGAGAATGCTAATCAAACTACTCCTATTCTATTAGGAAGACCATTCCCAAAGACATCCAAGACTAAAATAGATGTTCATTGGCACACTTACCATGTAATTTGATTGCGAAATTGTCAAGTTTAACATTTATGATGCCATGAAATATCCTGATGATGATGATCTTGTTTACTCCATTGATGTGATTGATTCTTGTGTATAGGATGTTTTTGAACTTGATGGAAAAGATAAATTGAAGTTGTCATTAGTAAACATCTTGAGAAAGAGAATAAGGTGTTACCTTTGAGTACTGATTTACAGGAAACTGTTACAGCATTGGATGACTTTCCAAAGTTATTAGAATCATATAATCATCCTTACATGGAGTTGTCAATTTCTAACAAGATCCTTTTACCATCTATTTTGTAAGCATCCATTCCAAATTTGAAGCCTCTTCCCAGTCACTTCAAGTATGTGTTCCTTGAAGATGGAGAAACCTTGCTTGTGATCATCTTCAGTAAGTTTAGTGCATTACAAGAAGAAAGGCTTGTGCAGGTTCTAAAGAAGCATAAGAGGGCTATCGATTGGATAAAGAAAGATATTAAAGAAATTAACCCATCTACATGCATGCTTCATTATTTTCAGTTTGGAATTGTTCTAGATTGAAGAAAGATGTAGTAAGTCGAGCTAACGACTATAAACAAAAGCGTTGCTTGGAAGGCACCCAAGGGAAGTTTATGTTTCTTTTTCTTATTTTCTTCGTATTTTTGTATTTATATTATGGTTATTTTTGCATTTTCTTTGCATTTGACCACTCATTAGGGACAATGAAACTTTTAAGTGTGGGGGAGGGAATTTAGGTTTAGGTTGTTTTTTTTGTGTTTTTGTTTTTATCTTTGATTTTATTTCTAAAAAAAACTTTTTTTAGGGAGAGTCAATTTTAGCCTTTGTTTTGGTAGTTTCTGATGATTTGAGGTTTAGGATGTCATGAGTAAGATTCAACTAAGCTTGAATAAATTCATAATATGATTGATTACGTAATCTTCAAGTTTGCAAATACTTAGTTTAGTTACTTTCCTTGATAATGGTGTTGATTAAATTTCATAGACAAAAGCTAGTGAGATTTTGATCCTTTTAGACTGACACATTCACATCAATCTGACCCTTTTTCTTCATGAGAGGTATTCTTCCATGGATTTGTTTATCTAGAACTTGCCTTGATTCTCTTTGAGATCACATTGATAAATGCATGCATAAACATGATTAAGGTCTTCTTTGTTATGAACTACATGAACCAAATAGCCTACCTTGTGATTAATTTTGCCTTTTGTTGAGTCCCTTTGAACTTTATAGACTTTTATTGTGAACCTATGTTACAAGCTTAAAACCCAAAAAAGTAATGCCTTTATCGAAGCCATAAACCTAGTGAAGCATGGGTTATCATTGTACTATGTATGGGTGTACAAGAAATAAAGTGTGGGGGTGTCAAAATTTATAGAATGGCTATGATTGGTAAAATAAAATATGTTGTTGTTCTTAAAATAAAATAAAATAAAATACTAAAAATAAAATGTCAAAGTGAAAGAAAAAAAGAAAAGAAAAAAGTGAACATCAAAATTCCAAGGGAAGGGATTTGTTTATATATAATGTATTTAAAGGTGAAAGATGTTGGAAGGAACAAGTGGCTTTAAATGTCTTATATATTTGAGTTTGAGTTAATTTACTTGTGCTTCACTAGTTTCAATGGCTATTGATTTACATTCCCAAATATTTCTTACCTTTACCCTAAACCCCATTATAACCCATGAAATGTTCTTATGATTCATGATATGCATGTGAACCCAGTGATGGAGAATCAGAAGATATGCAAGCTTATGGTACATTATTTCCATTGGAACGAAGTTGAGTGAAACATACACCCTTCAATTATATGAGAGTAGAGTGTTTATTTCTATGAGGGTTCTACTCATTTAGTTTAATATCCACCTTCAAGAGAGAATTCTTACTAATTGATTGTAGGTTGTGGAAGAATGATTTGTTCATGATATATTATGAGTTTTGTGTTGGTCCTAGTAGAATAGGCTAGAACCCAAGAGGGAGGGGGGGGGGGGGGGTGAATTGGGTTTTATAAAATTTACTTCTTTTTACCCATGTTTTATGAAATACCTTTCTTTCTTGTATGTTGGCATGCTAATCAAATTGAAACAAAAAATAGAGCAAGTAAGAGTATAATGGAAAGATCAAGTACAAATAACACATACAACTTATAGTGGTTCCGACCCTCTCTTGGCACCTACTCCATTCTCTGAGTCAGCCTTACTTACTGCACTTAGGTTCCACTAATACTCTATGGAAACATACTTCGTTTTCCTGAGCTAACCAA
>JAYJMB010064481.1:0-25615 GCA_036873735.1 Pouteria campechiana
CTTACTCACACTACTACAGAAAATTAGATTGGAGCAAGGTTCTAAATTTGGGTGCCCACGACAGCACCACCAGGTCATTATGTGATCCCTGATTGTAGAAGTATGTTGCATTTGCTTCCTCTAACATGCCTATAAAATTTTCATTAGAAGGACAAGCATTGTGTAGTGTTCACTATAACTTATACCCTAAGCATAAAGTGTCAAGTTTTATGGTATAATGATGAGAAGGTTGTCGTCTCCACGGGAATTGTATATTTTAATTAATCATTAACTATTATAGTAAATAATCCTAACTTTATTTAGAAAATTAAATAATAACAATTTGAACAAGAAATAGAAGTAAATGGACTTTGGTGGGAAGAAATCAAAATAAAGAAGCTCTAGAGGATCTATTTCACTCATGCTTCAATCATGGTGTTCTCAACTCATTATACATTGATCATTTTATTGGTGTATAAATCAAGAATCCTTATTCACTCAAGTCCCTCTCTCAAGTGCCGAGTCAATTATCTATTCCTAAAATTCTAATTTCAATATCCCTATAAAAATTAGAAGATTAAGAATGCTTTAAAATTTATGATTCCCTTTTACCGATTTCATAAAACCTAGGAGCTCTCTTGAGTCATCTAGAATTTTCCTAAATCATATTTAGGATTACCTCTCCTAAGTATCAAATACCAAATATAAAATCATTTAATATATGACCAATAAATTGAAAGCATTATGAATAAAGCATCATAATTAAACCAATAAGAATTCTCGATAATATAACTAATGAATCATTCCATGATATACACATAAGATCCAACTCCCCTCTAGAAGAGGGAGTTTAGCTACTCATAATGATAACAAAAATAATTTCAAGCATTCTAAACATGATTCAAATGTTAAAGGAAGAACACAAAAAAAAGATAAAACTTTGAGTTAAAGATCTTCCTCTAGCTTTGTACCATCTTGAATTCCTTCTCCTCAAATTCTCCTTCTTTTCTTCGTTCCCATCTTATTTCCTCTCCAAAAGCCTCCCAAAAACCCAAAAATACACCTCCAGAAGTTTTCCCAAAAGCTCCCCCTTGTAATTCCTCTTTAGGGTTAAAGCTAGAATGCTTCACATGCTCTGAATGAGCACCGCGGCGCCCAAGTTGCTGCCCATAACTCCTTGCATCAGTTGCCCAACTCGCTATTCACTAATGATAGGTTTAGTATTTTGACCATAACTTTTGCATAAAATATTAGAATCATATAATTCTTATTCTTTGTAAAGATAGTTTCAAGGGATATAACTTTTTTGTTTAACACTTTCTCGAAATCATCCTACATATATGCTAACAATGATCTACAAGTGATGCCTTTGGCATATCAAGATGGTTTGAAGTCTAAGATGGCTACCGTGTTTTGGCCATAACTTCCATGCTTCATATCCAAATCCTCTGTTTCTGATTTTTTAGATAGATAACATGAAGGACTAAAACTTCCATGTTGAATACATTTCCTAAATCAGTCTCAATTGGTATAAAAAATGGCCTCAAATTGACACGTTTTTATATTTAACTCCTTTTTGACATGTTTTGATACCTGAAATACCAACTAACTTCATTAAGTGCAATATTTAATCAAATGTGATTATAATCCAATAAAATCATGTCAAATAACGACCCAAAATATTTGAATTTTGGTATTAAAATATGGTAGATTATGAGCTCATCAATGAGTGACCAACAATACCACATATTGAACATACCTCTGTAGGAAGAGGTTGTTTTTGATTTATCATGATAGAGCACATCATTTTCACCTACTTTGCTAGCTTCGACATGTACATAGAAAGTTTAGTTTTAGAATTCACCTCGTACATTCCTCTAGTCCTACCTCTAACACTTCTATTGTGAATTTTCTCCAAGCATCTCATACAAATCATTTGTTTCCTTTAGGGTCTTCTCTCCCATTGCTCCACCTATAACATTATCAACCATAGCTTGGCATGGTTGTGTCAGTCCATCATAGAAAAATTAATTAAGCAACTCTAAAGGATAACTATGGTGAGGATGTTGATTCAATAGAACTTCGAATCTTTCCTAGGCCTCATGTAAAGCTTCACCATCCATTTGAGCAAATATTTTACCTCTCAAATCTGTAGTTTTAGCATGAGAATAGAAATTATTAATGAACTTGTTGTACATTGCATCCCGTGTGGTTAGTGACCCAAGAACCAATGACATGAACTAGGTTTTAGCTGCAGCCTTCAGAGTGTATGGGAAATGTCTCATTCATAGCTAATCCTTTGTAAGTCCCTAGAAAGGAAAAGTTTAAATAGTTTTGTAGAAATCATGCATCAAAGTTAATGGATCTTCTACAACTACACCATGAAATGAAGGAAGCATATTGAAGTGTATATGTTTCATCTCATAGTTTCTAATATTGTCATTCAAAATGCACCAAAGCAATATTCCTATAGTAGGGTATGCAAACTCCTTAATAAGCTAACATGCATGTTAAGCCATCCTGCTTTCCATGTTTTTAGCCATCTACTCTTCTTCTTCTTTGATTATGCTCTTTGCCTATTTGTCAGCCTTGTCAATGCAATCATTGAGGGATAACAAACATAGGATTCAGTGATCATTTCCCTTGCATTAGCAACTTAACAAAAGAAAGAAAGAAAAATTACACAAAAATAAAATACAACAAAGAAAAAGAAAAATTATAACTAAATTAATTAAATCAATCTTCAATCAACCCCTTGGCAACGATGCCAAAAATTTGATGGTTAAAATTTTAATTTCTCGTAAGTGCATGAATCTATAGGATTACAGTGTGCAAGTACAATGGTTGATCGCACAAGGAATTGATCAAACTAATTTTATTAAATATAGTTATTAAAATAGAAACTATCCTAAATTAACAAGATGATATGAATCTAAGTAATCAAAGTATGAGCTAAATATGAGAACAGAAATAGTAAGTAATGTGGTTGTAACTTCATAAGTTGCAAGATTCTAGGGATCTAATTTCACCACTTATAGACATCCTATGTCATTGGGATGTTGGATTCAATTCATATCTTGAGTTTGCTATATCCAATGTATGATTATTATTATTTGGTATTTGGGTTTTAATCAAGTGTTTTCACCTATCCAATTACCTATGGTGTGTGGTGTAATTGAGGTTGAAAACATATTAAGGACAGATGAGCTTTTAGTAACCAAATAGATTAGTTTAGCATATCGCGTCTACCTTAACCATCTATTCATTCATTAATCGAGCCCTTTACATGATTTAGCATATGGCATCTACATTAGCAATGTTCTTAGTCAATTAGTTTAATTTATAAAATTGATGATCAAGCAATTAAACAAATCAAATCATCGCAATAAACATAATGAATGAAACAAGATAACATTGAATAGAAAAATCAACAATCCTTGTTTAACATAAAATATCCATGAGGGCTACATCTTCACCTTGGAAAAATAAAATTAGTCCATGATAAAAGCAAAAAGAAAACTATCTGAAATATATATGTTTCCAAAACTCAGAATCTCCTTTGCTTTCTTGCAAAATTTCCCTTACCAGAGCTTTCTATCTCGAATTGTCTATGTGCTGTAAACAATCTCTCCTAGGACTCCCCTGGACATGTCCTTAAATAACCCAAGTAGTAGGGTTTTAGTAAACTTCTTCACAAACTGCAATACCTCCACACATAGAGATCCTCTTCTAAGAATAATGTAGTTTTTCCACATGAAAATATAGCTTCGTAAAAGTTGTAGTGCATAAAATTATGAGTTCTAACAATAAATTGAGTTGCTGCACGTCTTGGGTTTGCTTAGGAATTAGCTTCTGAGTATAACTTATACAATCACATGTCTCAACCTCTATAAAATATAGCATGTTTAACATAGAGAAATAAGCTTCCAAGTATAACTCAAACAGTCGTGCATCCACAATGTGCAATGCATAAAACTTCTAAAGTTACAGCACATAAGAGCTGGACTTCTAAAAACAATTTGAGCTGCCAAACATCCTAATTTTGTGGCCCCCAACTTCTATAAGAATCCCTAAAAATTGGATTGTAGGTGTTGTGGGGCCCAAATGATATTTGATAACTTCATTCCTTTAAGAACACGTTGAACTGCTGCTCATGCCATCTGGAAGTGCTTTTGACGTAAACTTTTGGAGTTTGATCACCTTCATGACTTTAGAGTAGCCTGCATGATTTTGAACGTGGCTTTTGAAACCTCTGAACTTCATTCTAAAACTTGATTTCTGCATTTGAACATTCTTCTGAAGCTTTCAAAACTTCTAAATATGACTCTAAAAGTTGTAACACCAATAATTTCTCCATAGTCCATAACCTTTGAGAATGCCTCTGAAAACTCATATAAAAATAACTGTGAATGTAGCTTCTGAAAAGTGCAATGCCACCTTTTGAAAATACCATTAAATTCTAGAGTTTGATTTGTAAAATTCTTTTGTAAAGTTGTTTTAGAGGTTCTAAAACTCCCTTCAAAGCCTCTAAAACCTTTTGGAATGTCGAAACTTGCTTTCATCTTCAAATGTCTCATGTAAGCTTCTTCAGAAGCTCTAAAACCTCACTTCAGAGCCTCTGAAGCACATAATAAAACTTCAAGATGTTGCTTCAAAAGGTCTGAAGCACCCATTCTAACGTTTGAAGCCCTTTTTCACACCATTTAGACTCTTTCAAAACCTTTAAATTTTATTTCAGAGGCTCTACAATAGCGGGATTGTTTTAGCCAAACGCCTTGGAAATGCCTTATATAGCCATCTGGAATGCTTTTAGACCCTCTAAAGCTATTTTCAAAGGTTTTGAAGCTCCTCTGAAGTTATTTTCAGAGGTTCTGATGCTTTGAACATAGTCTTAGTAATTGGACCACATCTTTGTCCAACGTCAAAATCACATGATTCTTATTGTGCTGAACTCTCTCTCTAAATCAGCCTCCATAAGTTCCAGAAATTGCTCCAAAATGACACCTTTATCAAATTCAGCTCCTTTTATAGATTTAATGTTTGAAACAACAACAACCTTTATCAAGTGTAATATTTACTTGAACATCAATGTAACCACTTAAAATCAAGTCAAAAGATAATCCAAAATATATAAATGGAGGTATAAAAGTATTATTATTATGTGCTTATCAAAATTAGGCACCAATTCATTAGAGATCATGTGCAAAATCACAATATCTGCTTAGAGTATATAACAACTAAAGATCAGTTAATAGATATATTCACCAAGCCAATCCCAAAGGCTAGATTCTATAAAATTAGAAGGGAGTTAGTTGTGATAGATCCATAAGCATGAAATGCCTATCACATAATCTTTGCATTGTATTCTTAATCACATGATCTGAATGCTTTATCTATTTCTGAATGCTTATCAATATCTTATTTGGAACTATTTACATTTATACTCTTTATCTTGAAAATTATGTTAGACAAAGTAGAATTGACTTAGAAACACGAACAAAGATAGATCAACATATGCAAATTTGTAATCTAAAACTTAATATCATTATATTCCCAAGGCATTTGTCAAGCTTGTTTGGGAAACTTCATAGTTTAAGGTCTCAAATAGGTATTCCACTCCTAGTCAGACCTTCTATAACCATAATTATGGATTGATTTCTTCATTAAAAATTATAAATTCTTAAGAATAAAAACATGACATTACAGAAAAAGAAATAGAAGTAAATGAGCTAATAAAGTTTTACTCTATGAATCTTAGGGGGAGAGATAAGAGAGCCATGAGATAGGAAAAGTAACTAATCCTAATTCCTCACTCCCATAGTTTTAAAACATGTTCAACAGTGAACTGCAAGTTTTAGAGTCTACAAAATCAAGATGAGTTCATTTAGCCTCTTCATATGATCTTCAGAGTGCGTTTAGAGAGTGTTTAGAGGTATATCAGATGTTAAACAGAAGAGAAGACATAGTCAATTGAAGAATCAATGTTCAAAGGGGTTTTAGAGGGTCTGAAGCCTACTTTAGATGAGCTTTAGAGGAGAAATAATTGTTGGTTAATATGTCAGTGTTACTTCAAATGTTAGGATGTTATGAAGGCACTAGTGAGTCATTCATGAAACAACACAAATTATAATTTTTTGTCACTTTAGAGGGTCTGAAACCCTGCTTTAGAGGGTCTATAACAATGATGACTCCAAAAAGTGCAAAATTGCAAAGTTGTATTTCTTTAGAGGGTTTGAAGTTATTACTTCAGAGGCTTTAAAACAACGGCGATTCCAAATAGTGAAAACTTTAGAATTTCCAAAGAAGCACCCCCATGACTACATCCCATCTATCTAAATGCTTTGAAGTCATTACTTTAGATGCTCTAAAGTCACAAGAACACCACAATGGTTGGAAATTTGAGCATTTAATGAGTATCATCTTCCCAAATGGCTAGATTTTAAATTTTGGTATAAAGGGAGTTAATAGGAGATCTTCCAAAAAGTTAGAAAATTAGTTGAATGAATTTATAGAGCATTTACACCAACATTTAAAGTTTTTCTTCAAGGAAATTTCAACTCCACTATCTAACATTCTGAAAAACATTCAAAGTTCATTACTTCAACAACTTTTTGGAGTATGAATCATCAATTCCTAACTGTTTTCTTATTCTTTATTATTACTTTAAATCTTATAGAATTTGCCCAAGTAAGAGGCACATTTCTATACATCTTTTTTCTCTGTTATAGCAAGCAAGGGGCTTGCTATCTATTTGTATTGATTACAGCAAGTAGGAAAGACTTGCAGGTAAATTGTAAGAGTTAGTTGGTGAGCATGTGAAATCCAACGAGTGTACTTTTAATCATAGTGAGTTGATCAAGTGTTAGTGCAAGCTAAGTGCAATAGAGAAATTGACTCAGAGAAGTGGAGTAGCTACAGATGGTTTAAATTATAATTCTTCACAAGTGTCTAAATCTTTAGCAGTATAGCATGCAAGCACAAGGGCCGATCCCACAGAGGATTGTCTAAATTGATTTAATTAACTCTAGTTACTAAAATAAAAATTATTCTAAATTAATAAGATGAAGTGAAGACTAAATAGATAAACTTATTAAATAAAATAATAGAATCAATGACAATGAGTAATGAAAAAGAGATTCTTAGGTTGCAAGAGTCTAGGGATACAATTTCACCACTCAATGATATCTTAAGTTATTGGGATGTTGGTGTCAATTCATTATTTTGGGTTCATTCTATCTAGTATATGATTATTACCGTTAGGTGTGAGGGTTTAAATCAAGTATTTCACCCTTCCAATTACCTGTGGTGTGTAGCATAATTGAGGTGAAACCCATTAAGATCAGAAGAACCTTAATAAACCAAATGGATTCGTTTAGCATATAGTGTGTACCATAACCATCTATCCATTTAATTAAGAGTGCTCATACATGGTTTAGCATAAGGTGTGTACCATAACCACATTCTCAGAAAGTTAGACTAATTAACAAAATTGGTAATCAAGCAATTTGATAAATTAAATGATTGCAATAAACATAATGAATAAAATAAGATAAAATTGAATTGATAAACCAATAATCCCAATTAACAAAGAATATCAAGGAGGGCTACATCTTTACCCTAGAAAAAAAAATTAATTCATGCAAAAAATAAAAAGAAAACTCTTCAAAATATGTATGTTGCAAAACTTGAAAAAATAAAAAAGAAAACTCTTCAAAATATGTATGTTGCAAAACTTGAAATCTCTCCCTTTCTCCCATGCAAAACTCTCCATCAACGTATGTGTCCTCTTATGGACGTCTTCTCCCCTTTTTATAACCCTCCATTAGGGTTAAGCACCGACTTGCATAGATTAAAACTCACTTCAAGCAAAATAATTACAATTTTCAAAAATATCTAGCATTGTCGCACATTCATGCACCAGGGCACTCAATCCCTGTCTGCCAAAAGAAGCCTTGTTATGTATTGGCTGTGGTGATGCTTAGATGGGCCTACGAGCATGTCTTCCTTCAACAGTTTGGGCACTGTGGTGCTCAGCTACTGTCACCATCTTTCTTCATCACTTGTTCCACTTGTTCTCTCATCCAAACTTCATTATATTTCCTCATTTTTTTCCATATTTTCTCCACCTTAATTTCTCTTTGTACCTATAAATGAAACACAAACAATAATATGATAGATTAACTAAAAACAACCCAAGAATCAAACCAAAATTCAACTTATATGATATGATAGAAGTGAATACAAATCACTTATCCAATGTTAATATAACCACTTAAATCAATTCAAAAGAGGACCCAAAATATATGAATTTAAATATAAAAACATGATATATTATGTGCTTATCAGGTAACAAGGAAGGGCTGAACCACTATAAAAATACTTGTATTCATGTGCTACATATTCCTTTTTAATATTATTCTTTTATTTGGCTAAAATTTTAAAAGCTCAATTCACCCCACCCCCACTCTTGAGCTACCTTCTTCAAGGGACTAACAACTTATTTACAGCAAATCACACGAGCACACAAAAAGAGGGAATTAAATTAACAGGGGTAAAATAAAAATTTTTTATAAACCCAATTTACTCCTCCCCTCTTGGGTTAAGATATAACACTTAAGGTGATGAAAATCAGGGTAAATGTTTTTTAGATTATAATGATGACTTGTGGTGAAGGAAATTAATTTTGAAATGAAATGGTGCAAGTTTATATGAAGTGCATGTGAATTTAATGTAACTAGACTATTAAAAATATATGAGAGTAGTTACATGATTTGATTCTTAGATATTTGAGGGATATCATGGAACACTTTAATGATATATTAATAGGGAAAAGTATGGAAAGAATGTATGAGAAAAAGGAAAACAATGGAGAAAAAGGGCAAGAGTATGTTAAAAAGAAACCATCTATGAAAATGGTGTTACTTTTATTCAAGTTTTGGAATCGAATTTGGATTACATAGAAAACATAATCAACAGAAAAGTTGAATGTTTTAAAATTATCTTTCCAACATATTAAGAATCACATGATTTGGACATCTTATGAAGAATTCATGTCCAATGCACCAAAACTGCTCCAGGTGGATAATTAAGGACAAAAATAATAGGATTAACTTGATAAATTTAAGATTTTATGTATTATTTATCAAAATAATTTTGAAAATTTGTATGGAAGACTCATTAAGAAAACTATATGTGTACAATGTGGAATTTGTAAATGATTTACTAATTTTTAGGTGATATTCGGGGTAATAACTTAAGTGAGTGATTATTGGGCCATAATTTGCAATTATGATTAAAGGGATTTATCCTTAATTACTTGAGTGGATTAATTATGCATTATGAAAGAGATAGGACACATCCCACGATTCTTTTGGTAATATGAATAAATATGTGCTAATTATTGGAGTTGCATGTGTATGATGGGTGTGTAATGCTGGAGCACCACAAAGGGGGAGAGATAAAGTGCTCCATCACTACCCCTTTTTCCCCATTCATTGCTCCTTCTCCAATCCCATGCCCCCAACCTTATAACTTATCATTCATGCCCCTTTTCTATATGATGTTTACCAAGAAAAATTTCCATTTTATGTGTAATGATCACCCACATCCCAAATGCCCAAAAAACCACTTGTTTGGATGTGAGAAGGAAGGGGAGAATCTGTTTTCCCCATTAGAAACCCACTTCATAGTAGCTGATGGAAGGAAATGGAGTTTTAGAGTGGAAATCACATTGTTACAGAGAAATTAACATAAAATTCGTTATAAGCCTCCTTAATTTACAGATTCTATTTTGCTAGGTTTTAGATGGTTCACGGGAAGCACATTTGGGGCTGAACTTGGCATGAAACTTTAGTAATTTCATTTGGGGATGATTATAATGTTAGATTGTAGTGATATAAGGGTATTTATGCATAAGAATGCCATGTATATGGTTGCCCAAAAATTGGGCAACAACATATGGCATGATTGGATTGGGAGTTTCGTGGGTGACGAGATTAGATGAGTAATTGATTGATTTTGGGGCTGTTTGGATGTTAATTATATAAATTAATAATGATATGTTGTATAAAATGCATCCTAACAACTAGACCTCGCTAGAAAATCATAATTTAAGTGTTACTTATGGGGTGTTTTAGGAAATGTTTAAATGAGAACGTTTTTGAATATGTGAAATGCTAGGAAGGAAATGATTGCTCAATTAAATTGTTATTAATATTGATTGCTTGTTAATTAAGTTGAAAATTGATTGTATGTTGTGAAAATATATGAAATAAATGACATATTGCTGAAACTACTAGAGTAAATCAAGTGTTTATTGAAATATTTCAATGAGAAACAAAGCAAGTTCAAAAGGTTTTATTACAGCCCAAATGGGCCACTAATTAGGGATTCAAAATTAGGTTTTAAGACATTAAAAGAATGATTAAGGAATGGTTAACAACAAATTAAAATGGGTAGCCCTATAGATGATGTTAAAGTGCAATTTATGCACTTGAAATGCATTAGAAAACCTCCCACAATGTGGGCAACAATATGGACAATTATGACATCTCAAAATGATGTTGGAAAGTGATTAATTACTTAAGTAAGGAGTTTTAAGTAATGAAATGACTAAAGTCATGTTTTGAGTGCAAATCTTCAAAATTTGAACTATATGTAATTTGTTGAATTGTGAATGTCAGTGCATGTGATGTATGTAGGGATCCAGGGGGCAATGATGTGGAACTCAAGTAGTTGGATTGAAAGCTGAGGTGAAGGTTATGAAAATATTCTTCCACTAAAGTAAGTAGGCTCGTTTTTTGTTTGAATGAATGTACGGATGGGAATAGTGAACATCCCATATTTTGTTCATGGGCATGTATGAATGAATGGGGATAGTGGATATCCTGTACTTTATGAAAGATTGATGTTTATTAGGTTTGCTAAATGCATGATTGTTGGGGATAGTGAGTATCCCTCGAATTACAATGAGTGTTCTTTATTAAGTCATATGGATATCTAGATGAAAGGGATAAAGAATACCCCACGTGTATAATGGTATATGTGTGAATGGGAGTATTAATGGGGATGGTGGACATCCTAGTAATCTTCTTTTGTGAATACATAGATGGATGGGATAAAGAGTATCCTATGTTTTATGTACAATGATCCTAATTATAAATGGATGAAAATGCCTAGTGATAAGGCGATATATGAATGTTGAATTGGAGCATGAATTACATAGGTATATAGTCTCATATTTCAGGGTAGAATCTGCTAGATTTTTAGCAAAATATTTCTCTTTGAAATGGGAGAATTACAAGTAAAACGCATAGGCCCCTTGGGTTGGGTGTGACATAAGCCAATCCTAAGGGACCCAACAAGTCTTTCCTTTAGATCCCTCCTCTTCCTCCTAAACTTGATCCTCCTCTTCTAGAACATCTTCATAGAACTCTTCCTCTTTAACTCCTTTATCATAAGCTGCTGCTTCTTGTGTTTCTTGAAAGTTCCCAACTCTTGGTTCTTCCACATTTTCATCAAGAATTTCATATATCACTCTCCAAAACATTATCTTCATGCTTCATGCATCTAATCCTTCTTAATGTTCCAATTTTTATCTCATTATAATTGAAGGGACAAGTCGTTAAATCATCAGTGAGATAAATATCATAATGCTTGAAAAATCTTGTGAGATACATGATGTAGGGCAAATGCCCATTTCCTTTATTCTTCTGATTGAAATTGTAACATAATATCAACATGATCATATTCAAGGTTCTAAATGATGCAACATATTAATACACATTCTTGTTCACTCATGTCATCATGTCCTCCATCCCTAGGAAATAAACAGCATGTGATAATATGTTTCACAAGCTTAAACTCTACATAGGAGAACTCCTTATTAGTGAATCTTTCCTTCTTTGAAGCCAAAGATGCTTTTCCTATGAGGCACTCATATACCCCCTTCCTATCATAAGGGTTGTCAGATGAAACATAGGAAAGCTTCATTACATTTGCAAACTTCTCAGTTGTAAACTAAATCCCCTTCCCTTGGAGATAAGTGATAAAAGTATACTCATCATATCTCATGAGTTTTTCATCCATGAAATCATAAATCAAAAGCCCTTAGCCATTTAACAAATTGAAATCCTTCTCTCTCAAAAAATACACAATCAATAAAATTACCCCTGGTATAGATTTTCTTGGAAAATTTTTGGGAGAAGAAAATCTTATCTTGCTTGGATATGAAGTTTCTAAGACTTGGATCCTTGGTAGCTTGTTTCTTGGGAAGAGAAGTATCTTTCCTTTTTTGAGGAGTGGCTTTCTAAGGAGTGAATCTCCTTGGCACTGGAATTGTCAGTTTAGGTGTAGTTTGGTCTTAAAGGCAAAGAAGAAACCTTGGTCTTGGTAGGAATATTCTTCCCATGTTTTGATTTGGGAGAAATAGATGCTAGAGGTGTGATTTCATTCAGTTGAGTCTAAATTTGCTCTTTCTCAACATTTATAGCCTCTTGTTGAGGAGTTTGCCTTACTAGAGTATTTGTGGGCTCTTGAATGAAGGTACTTCTAGTTTTTTTTATTTTAGTGGACAAGGTATCATCCACTTTCCTCTTGCCCTTCTTCTCATGTGTCACCTTCTTCGAAACAACAACTTTGTTGGTCCCTTGCACAATGGTAGCTCAGGGGCAAGGGGGGAATGAATAACTTTTAGCCAAATCAAATGATTCAAGTGCTAAATGAATAAATAGAATGAGCTGTACAACACATTGCATAAGATTTTTATAGTGGTTCAACCCTTCCTAGGTTCCTACTCCACTTCTCTGAGTTAGTCTCCTCTTCTAATCTCAGGTTCCACTAATACCTTGATCAACCTAATCAAATACACATTGGTTTTCCAACAAGCTCACCAACCAACTTACTGGTTTTCTAAGCTAATGAGAAACTTTTACAACTTATTGGTTTTCAAAGCTCACCAATGGACTTGTACTCTTTCAACAAGTTTTCTGCTTGCTTACTTCAATACATAAACACCAAGCACTCTGCTTATGTTACCAAATAATAAAACGAGATGTATAGATTAATGCCTCTTACTTAGGCAAACTTGTATGTAAAATTTTAAAATTTAAGTAAATAAATATGCAATAATAGTAAAAGATTCAAACTCCTTAATTAAGAAACGATTCAGACTTTGAGACTCCAGCAAAGTTGTAGCTGTTGGAGTTGAATTTTGAAGGAAGATTTTGGATGCTCAAAAGCTTTTTCTTTTTCTTTTTTTCTCATATATTCAATATGATCAGTAGTGTCTTCTTTTGTGTATGAATTCCTCTTTTATAGGCTGAGAGAGATTTTCCCATTGCCGTCATTAGCAGACTTTCAAACATTCAAAAATATTTTTCTTCACTTTACACTTTATCTAGTATCTGACTTTGCAAAAATTTGGTATCAGTCTACAACTTTGTTGCTGACTTTTCTTGATGTTCAAAATCTTATCGGGTGCTCTGAAGTTACTTCTTTAGTTACTCCAAAGAGATGAGTGAACAGATGATGTCTTGAATGATTTTAGATGCTTCGATTAGTTTACTTTAGATTTTTTGAAATGATAGTAGGCCTTTTTTTTTTAATTGCAATAGTCCTTTGTATAGAGGATTTCAGATTTTCTAAACTTTTAATACAGAAAGGTGAATTCTAAAGTATTGTTCAATAACTCTGAAGCTTGCTTGCTGACTCCAAAGTAAGGTTTTGAGGACTCTGAAGTAGGTCTGATAAATTTTGAAGCATGTTTGAATTACTTCGAAACATGACTGATTAACTCTGAAGTACATATTTATAACTCCAAAACTTGCCTGATAAACTCCAAAATGTCTCTTGTTGATTCCAAAGTTTACTATGACAACTCTAATGCTTTCATGATGACTCCGAAGTGTGTTGTGATGATTCCGAAGCATTATCTGTTTACTCTGAAACACATTGAGATGACTCCAAAGCATTCCAATTTACTCCGAAGTGTGTTGTGATGACTCTAAAGATGTTTCTGTTTGCTTCAAAGCATGTCTTCAAGACTTCAAAAATTTTTGTTTTCTAGTTTTAAGTATATATGAAATTTATGTACTTATTTTTAAAGAGCATTTACTTTGTTTCTTCCTTTTATTGTCATGAAGATTATTCTCAAGTTGAGTATGAGTTAATATTTCTGCAATATACTTGAGAATATATTGTTAGTACATTAATGTTTCACTCATGTCTTTGCTCATCAACAAAACATACTTAGTTAAGAATGTTCATCATCAAAATCAAGCTAGATAGTATGTTCAACAAACTTTTGTATGAGTAGTCTAGAATAATTGGTGAATTTAATGGGTTTAAATGATGAAATATAGAGGTTCAATGTAAAATTCACAAAAAAGATAGGATGATCATATTAAAGAAAATGTGAATTTGTCTCAAACGACATAGGTAAGAATGAAAAAACAAGGTAGAAACAAATTCAAACCAATTGCAAGAATAGGGTTACTCCATACTTTTCAAAACAACTACTATACACCCTTCATTGAATTTATGTCCAACAATGCCACATAAACTAGCAGTAGTCTTGCAATATACACAAAAACCAACTGCAAAGACATCCAATCAAGTGTAAGAATTCAATAAAAAGGTTATTCAATAATGAAATAGAGACTTCCAAGAATAACATGACTAGTATCAAGAAACATTCTTGGAGTTTCATCAACAAACACATAATGGTTATTGCTAAAAATAGGATTTTTTGATTTTGTGACATTGAAACCCTAAGACATTGAGTCTGACAAAAAAACCATCCCCAAAATTGGAAATTTTTGAATTTGGATTCAAGATGTCAAATGGATAAGGTATCCCATTAAAAATTGATGTTTTGAACATGCGAATGCACCAATAATTTTAGAGATTTACAAAATATTGTATCATCCATTCGAAACAACATGCAAAGAAATAAAAAAAATTTGGATTTTGAAACCCTAGAAACTCGGATTTCAAAATTTTCAATTCTCAACAAGAGTCTTTTTAGTTTATCCTATGAAAAAATGATGATATTCATGAAATCAACAAAAATGAAGCAATTTGGATAAGAGAAACATGGAATAGAGAGATAAGAGCAGTTGTAATCTCCTACAGCATGCATCTCTGAAAAAACATAGACAATTTTTGAAGGGTTCAAGATAAGAAGAACATTACCATTGTTTTGATGGATGAAGGATGGAGGAATCATCCTCCAAGAGATTGAATCATTTAAAGGAAAGGAGTAAAACACTAGGAGAAATGAATGGGTTTTTGCTGGGAAGATTAACAGGTTTTTAAGAAGGGAGTCCCACCGAAATCACACATTTATGTTGCTAACTCAGAACCCATCTATGTTTACAACTATTGATATTTTGCAAAACTATTGATGTTGTATAGTTGTAAACAAACCTTTTAGATTTCACACAAATATGTCTTTCATGATATGAATTCATGCTAAGCATCATGCGAATGGATCAATAATGCCAAGTTCTCTACTAATGTGCACAAATCTATCAGCGTAAGTGGTTTTGTGAAAATGTTTGCCAACTGATCTTCACTAGAACAAATTCAACTGAAACATATTTCAATAGAACATGATCCCTAATGAAGTGATGCCTGATCTCAATGTGTTTAGAACATGAATGCAATACAAGATTTTTAGTCAAATTTATTACACTTGAATTATCACATTTGATAGGAACACATGCAATCTCAAAGTTATAATCACTTAATTGCTATTTCATACAAAGTATTTATGTACAACAACTAGCTATAGCTATGTAATCTACTTTAGCAATTGATAATGAAGCTATATTTTATTTTTTGAAATACCAAGATACAAGCATACTACCTAGGAACTATCAGGTTTCACTTGTGCTTTTTCTATCTACCTTGTATCCAGCATAGTCAACATCAGAATAGTCAACCAATTCAAAAAACGAACCTCTAGGGTGCCACAATCTTAAATGTGGTGTTTTCAAAAGATATTTAAAAATTCATTTGATAACATAATAATGTGAATCCTTTCGAGTTGACTAAAATTGAGCACACATACACACACCCAACAAAATGTCCAGCCTACTGGTAGTCAAATATAACAAAGAAACAATCATGCTTTTATATAACCTTTGATTAGCACTCTTACTAATTTCATCATTAACCATTTTGATATTGCACTCATAAGGATGAGCATGCATTTTAAGTTTTCCATTTTAAACTTTTTCAACATTTCTTTAATGTATTTAGTTTGGGAAATGAAAATACCATCTGCTATTTGTTTGACTTTTAATCCTAGAAAAAATGTCAATTTACCTATCGTACTCATTTCAAAGTTAGTTTTCATAAGGTTTTCAAACTCCTTGTAGTACTTCTCATTGGTAGAAGAATAAATGATGTTGTCCGCAAGATTTGTACATCAAGAATGCTGATGAAGACGTATAATGAAAAAAGTTGTGTCAACTTTACCTATTTGAAACTTTTTACTAAGTAAATCCCCACTCAATCTCTCATGCCAATCTCTTAAAGCTTATTTTAATTCATATAATGCTTTTGCAAGTTCAAATACATAGTTTGGATGTTAATGGTCTTCAAAACCTATAGGTTTTTTGACATAAACTTCATCATTAAGATATCCATTTAAAAATGTACTTTTTACATCCATATGAAATAATGAAAAGGCAAGTAACATTCTTTTTGCCTCAAGTCTGATAACAGGTGTAAAAGTCTCATCATAATTAATTTTCTCTTTTTGAGAATATCCCTGTGCTACCAAACATGCTTTGTTTATTACAATGATTCCTGATTCATCAAGTTTATTTTGAAAGATCCATTTTGTGCCAATGATAGACTAGTCATCTGGTTCTAGCACAAGAGTCCACACATTATTTTGATTAAATTTGTCTAGCTTTTCTTGCATTGCTATAATCCAATTTTCATCTAAAATAGCATCTTTAATTATTTTGGGTTCAATGTAAGATAAGAAACCAAAATTGCCATAGACATTTTGTAGTGAGCCACGAGTTCTTACTTTGTCATACACATCTCTGATGACAACTTCTAATTAGTGATATTGATGAAGTAGTACTGATTGAGATTGATCAAGTAACTCACCTTCACTTACCAATTCTCTTTGACTTTTAATCTTTTCTTTAGTAAGGTGTGATGTTTCAACTTTTGGTGTTTCTTTTGATTCTTTTTGAACTTCATTTGATGCTTCAAGGAAGTTAAATCTCTCATGATCTTCTTCTACAACATCAACCTTTCTCAGCCTAAGTCTCATCAAAGTTTACATTGATTGACTCTTCTACCATATAGTTTACTTTTTGTAGATATGGTATGGTTTGTAGGAAGAAGAATAACTTAGAAATATCCCTTCATCACTTCTTTCATCAAACTTTCCAAGATCATCTTTTCCATTGTTCAACACAAAGCATTTACAACCAAAGGAATTAAAGCATGCAATATTTTGACTTCTACCCATCCATAATTCCTATGAAGTTTTCTTTAGAATTGGGTGAATGTACACTTAATTGATTATGTAACATGTAGTATTAACTACTTTAGCCTAAAATCTATAAGGAAGATTGGCATCAATCAACATTATTCTTGCAATTTCAATCAAAACTCTATTCTTCCTCTCAACAACTCCATTTTATTGTGAAATTCTAGTGCTAAAAAATTTTGAGTTATTCCAAGTTCATTACAAAACTTAGTGAATTAATTGGTGTGAAATTCTCTACTAAGATCACTTTGAATGATTGAATTCATGATCCACTTTCATTTTGAATTTTGTGATGAAATCTCTTAAAAAGCTCGAAACATTGACTTTTTCTACCTAGAAATAGTACTTAAGTATATCTTGAAAAATCATCAACAATAACATAACCATACTATTTTCCAACCAAAACTTTGAGTTCATGTAGGTACAAAAAGGTCCATGTGAAATAAATCAAGAGGTTTTGATGTGGTCACAACATTTTCTAATTTAAAAGAAGCTTTGGTCTATTTACCAAATTGACATGCATCACAAACATGACCAACATTGATTTTCATTTTTGATAAACCTTTCACTAGATCTAATTTTCTAAGCTTCTTAATCATGTACGTATCAACATGTCCAAAACATTTATGCCATAATAAAGCCTCATTAATAGATAAACATTTTACATAATATGCACAAAGCCCAAAGTATAGAAATTTTCATTTTGCTTTACACAACACACATTATTTCCTACATCATTGCAAATAAGACATTTCTTTGACTTAAACACAGTTTCAAATCCTTTGTCACATAACTAAATTATGCTCAAAAGGTTGTGTTTAAGAATAAACATCAATAATATCCATTCCTGAAATACTTACCAACCTGATTCCTCTTATTATGCCTTGATTATTATCTCCAAAAGTCACTTTCACTTTATCCTACAATGATAAACTTTTAAATCAATGTTTGCTTCTTGTCATGTTCCAGTGTAATACCCCAGGATCTTTGTGTAAGGAAAAATTTTTGAAAATATTTATTCTGAGTATTCATGAGATGACTTGAGGTGAGGAAGAAAATTTTCAAAATGGGATCATTATATATATATATATATTAATTGCTTATGAAGTTAATTTATGTTTTAATCACAAGTGCATGTTAAAAAGAAGTTAAATATGAAAAATGCATCACATATCCAATTTTTGGCATATAGAGATGGTGGCTTAGAAAAAATGTTCAATATAAAAGTTGTGGTGCTTTAAATTATCTTTCCAACACATTAAGTAACACATGATTTGAACATCATACAAGAAAGTTATGGCCAAATTCCCAAACCTATTTTGAGTTGATTTAAAATTTTTATTTTATTCACGCAAAATAAATTTAAAAATTTGTATGGAAGACACAATGAGACAAATATATGCATATAATGTGTAATTTGCAAATAATTTATTATTTTTATATGACACTTGAGACTTAATCATCAATTAGATGAGTAATGACACAAAATTTGATTAGGCTTGATATCATGATTAAATGGCCTTATCCCTAATTATTTGAGAAGAACTAATTATGTAATTAATGTATATATGTTTGGGAGATTTAATGGCATGCTAATTTTGATTTTATGCAAGGGTTATAGTTGAAATTTAAGGGCGCATGTGTACGTTATGTGAGTTGCACTACTAGAGGACCACAACAATGAGTACCTTTAGTGCTCACGCTGCCCCTCTTTCTCCCATTCACACCCAAAGCCTAGCAGCCCCTCTCAAAGCTCACACTCCCATTTTCTACCCACTTTTCCACTTTATTTCCTTGGGGAAATCATGCCCTTGCTTAGGAGGATTGCATCCCACGTCTTGAGTATCATTTTGAACATGAATTGAAAGGGGGAAAAATTTATTTTCCCCTAATCTTCTTGCTATTCATGGAGAGGATTGAAGCAAGGGGTTGGATCTTCATTTTTGAGAAGCACACAATGTGGATTGAAGAGGTAATTGCTTTTTCCCTAACCCATTTCAACAATTTCTGTTTGCTAGGGGTTGTTTGCAAATTCATCGGCTGAATGATGGGAAAGAATGTGGGGATTCATCTCTATTTTCATTGGGGAATGAAAGGGTGGGATGATTGATGATTTGGGGGTGATTTGGAGCCATGAAAAGGTGCACATTGTTGTCCATGAATTTGGACAACAATGTGGTGCATTTTGGATGTGTTAATTCATGAATACAGACTATGGGTAGCATTAAGTTGTTAATTATGCTAGAAATGAGTCACTTGTAGCTGAAAATACATTTTATACACTATATGTTGCTAGAAAATGCAAGTTAAATCATGCATATAACATGTTTGATGAAATGCCCCAAAGAGAGGCCATGTAATTATGAATAATGAATTAGGGCTAATTGTTTGATGATGTAATTATAAAGATAATTCAATTAGAAAAATGTTGTAAGGTATTGAAAGTGAAGGCTTATTGATGCATATTGCTGAAATTTTGTAAAACCATGATACACATGACATGTTTGGTGAAATGCCAATGAGGAACCATGTGGGGGTAGCCTATGTAATGGATTTGGGGTTTAATTAACTAGGTTAATTTTATTTTGATGGCCACTTACTTGTAAACAGATTGTTGAAGGTGAGAATGATGTTAAACCGATTATTCATAGTTGAAAATTACAAACTATGCACATATGTATGTTGAATGTTTGAGAAAATTTCTTAATGGTAAACCAAGTGGATTTTGTTGATATAAATGCATGGTTTCGATGACAAACAAAACATAATTAAGTATTATGTACTAATGGTTATTGCCAAGATTTTAGTATACAGAATCAAGTTGCATGTCTTTAGAAAAATAAGCATAGAAGACATTTTCCATGGCATCAAGGCTTGCGTGAGTAAAGAAGCAAAAGACAAAGTGTTGTAATAGACAAAGCATGAATGATTCGGTTGTTTACATTCCTTTGTCAAAGTGGAAGATTATATCTGATGGGTGCAAAGCAGTATGCATACAACAAAATTCGTTCATCATAAGCAAGCCATAGTTAAGCCAATGATTGTCTGTTGTTAACATACAAAGCGGAGAAGTAAAATCGTATGGTAGAACAAAGACCTCATCTATCATAAGTGAGCTAATGATCATTTGATGTTAATAGACAAAGCAAAGAAGGATCGCATGGCAGAGTGAAATGTTCATTTGGTGGAACAATAGAGTTTTGTTTGTTGAAAGCTAAGCTCAAGAAAATTCTTCTGCGCCTTGAAGCTTAGTCTATTACTTATAACATACAACCCATCAGATGAAGTAATGAAGGAAATCTGTCTGCGCTCCAACCCTCCATGTGTTACTTACAACAGACAACTCATAGATGAAGCACTGAAGAAATAAGATATTCGTGCTTCTACAATTCAATAAACAAACCATAAGACAAAGCACTAGAAAGGATGATTCACTTGCCAGCACTAGAAAGGATGATTCATCTACTAGCACTAGAAAGGATGATTCATTTGCCAGCTAATTCATCTACTACTTACAAAAGATAAACCAAAAGATGAAGGAACTTTGTCTTATAAACAAATAGATAGATACTTCATCTGTTACAAGTAAAAGATGAGCAAAGGTCATGATGAATCATTAGTCTTGATTCAACATGAATAACGCTCTTTCCATATTGATGAAAAAGTCAGTCATTGTAGCAATACCTCGACCAGAGCTTATTAAGAAACCAAAAATCATCTTCTCCAAGGTCGATGTTGTAAGAATTTCAACATATGAGGATTAAGCAGAAGCTAAAGAATTCAAAATACACCAATCAGAATGGTCTTCGATCATTAATGGAGCTCACTTACCACCAATGACTGGAATTCAAAGTAGCTATTAATGAAGCATCGTTGGAGCAGGAGGAAGCAACCAAGTATTGATAACATCATTCAAAATTGCCTGGAGATCATTTAGTGATCTGAGCTAAACCTTCTGCAATCCTTCAAGAGTTAAGAGCCTTGCATTCAAACCTTCCTCAACTTTCTTTGAAGGCTCTCAACCACCTTTGGGTAGATCATTTACTTCTATATTCAATTTTCAGAAATCTTCCCCTATACTTGCTGAGAAATACTTATGCTTAAACTTCTGATATTCATTCTTTATAAATTCCTTGAGCTAGTGGTTGAATCTAAAATCAAGAAGATCAGTGACTACTTGAATGCAGACGAGAGTTATTTATTCAGGCACCCTAGAACTGAAATCTATAAGAGTGCTGGGAGCACTATGAATACACCCCATAGAGCTAGAATCTAGAGGAGTATTGGGTGGACTATTCATGCACCCTAGAACTACAATCTAGAAGAGTTCTAGGAGCACTATTGTATTTCTACTATTGGGAATAGTGCAACCCAAGACACTAAGAGAAAAAATTTTTTAGAAGAGTGAAGCAGAGTGGTCACTTAAACCACTATAAAAATTATTGTCTTATTTATTTGTGTATTTGTTAATTGAGTGATTGATTGCAAGAGGGATGATTAATCCTAAAAGGGTTGAGAAATAATTTTTTTAAGTACCCAATTCACCCCTCCCATCTTAGGTTTTTGCCTAATGTTCAGGACCAACAAGTGGTATCAGAACAAACTACATAAACACTTGTAGTGATTCAATGGCAAACCCATCATCCTCATTACAAATATTAGCCAAGGGGCAATTGTCTACTTAGCCACCCCTATTTGATGGAACTAACTTTGATTTCTGAAAGTTAATGATGAAGCAATTCATTATAGCCAATGATATGGAGTCTTGGAAGGCTATCAAAGTTGGAATCACTCTTCCCACTACTGAAGTAGATGCATGGACCAAGAAGGAAGCCATCTCAATCAAAAATAATGCAAAGGCTATGAACTCTTTATTTTGTCGACTATCTTCATCTGAGTTTGATAGAGTATCCTCTTGCACTATTGCAAAAGGTATCTGAGAGAAATTAGTGTCTATTTAGAAGGATCCTCACAAGTCAAGAGAACTAGAAGAAATATGTTGATAGGAGAACTAGAAAACATTAGAACGAAAGAAGGAGAAAGTTAATTTGAAATGTATGCTCATTTTTCTAAGGTTACTAATGCTCTGAAAGGTGTGGAAAAAGAAGTTACAAACTCTGAACAGGTGATGAAGATACTAAGGGTGCTACTAGATTCATGGAACCAGAAGATCACAGCAATAGAGGAAGTAAAGGACCTGGGCACTCTTCTAGTGGATGATCTTATCAGCTCACTGATGTCACACAAGCTGATCAAAAGTAAAAGGGAGGAGCCAACAAAGCTAAAGAAAAGTATTACTTTGAAAGTGACCAAAGAAAGCAGTTATGATTCAGCATCACAATCTAAAGATGATATATGGCCATGTTGAACAGGAACTTCAGAAAGTTTGCAAGGAGCAGCAAAGGCAGCAACTCAAGGAGACAGCCTAGACAACAAATGAAAAGGGCTAAAAGAAAAAAGGATCTCCCTACATGCTATAGATGTGGAGGGATTAGACACATGTCTCCTAAGTATCCCAATGAACAAAAAGTAAATATGAACGAGAAGGATGATAGAAAGAAAAGAAACACTTTAAGAAGTCTTCAAGAAACCAAGCCTGACAAATGTATGTGAATGATAAAGACTCATCAGGGACAAGCACAAGTGAGAAAGGTGACAATGAAGTTGGACACCTCGCAAGAATATACTGCATGGCCAGATGAAGAATGAATCGACAGATTAAATCACCATCAAGGAGCAGTACACAATGGAGCTAGAGTTAGAGGTAAATTCTTACTATTCCTATGGTTTTGAATCTTTAAGCTCAAATAGCAATTGTGTTAAATGCAATAATTTTGATGAGTTACAAAAATCATACAACTCTCTATTTAATGAGTTTAAATCGCTTTGCCAAAAGCTTACTCAAAAGAAAAGACACTTTGATGCAACTGTCAAAGTAAATTCTATTCTAGTAGAACGAAATCTATCTCTACAAAAGGAGGTTGGAGATATGAAGAAAGAGATAGAAATATTAAACAACATGTTGAGTAAATTCTCCAATCTAGGAGAATCTGTGACCAAGTTCATGAGAATGATTAGTCAAACTAACAAAAAATGACTTGGATGCAAGCAGTTAGATGATGAAAACTTATAGAAATTTGCTTGGTGGTCTAAGGGAGTGAACCTCATAGAAGAGAGGAAAAACTATCAAAACATTAGAAGGTTCATGGGTTATCCCTGGATAAAGAAACTAGTGGAGTATAATGCATCTAGCAAAATTCCAAATACTTTCTATTTCTATAACAGAATTGGATATAAAGTATATAATTGCTATGCTAAAAAGATGCAAGCAAAAGGTGCAAAGATGAGACCAAAACACCTAGAATACCATAGAATCAATATATTTAACATTTCTAACAATACATTTTCTCAATTAAAGTTCATAAACAAGAAATAAAACATTCCATAATTTACCTTCACACCACCCCTAACTCAATAGCCCCCCTCCCTTCCCGGACCACGGTTGCATCATGACGGCAATGCATTCACTTTTCCACCACACACATCTATCCCCATACATCATCCACATCATACTCTATTGTTACACTAACATGCCTATAAATTACAATTATACATCATTGAATCTTTAATACAATTATACCATGACCCAAATCATTCTTTTGTAATAATAAAATCTTCAAAATTTGCTCACCAATCCCAAGCCTCGGTTGGGAGATAATTCTTGACTGCCAACTAAAAGGTTAAACAAGAAGGTGTAAGTTTGGGCAACTCAGTAAATAGACACAAATAATAGGAGATAAAAATCAATAATCAAGAACATCACATGATCACATCTAACAACATATATAATTCTTTCTATTCCTTTCAACAATTCTTAACATTTCACATTCATAATTTTATCCACAATTGTATGATATACAAAACCAATTTCTAAATGAAACTAGAGGATACACACTATCCTCAATAATCACTTAACTATGTCTCAAGCAAGACCCTAAGTATTTCGATTCAAAGGATATACGTTATCCCTTACATCCATGTATCATAACCAAATAACCATCTATCTTAAATAAATATGGGATATCAACTATCCCCAAGAAAAACACACAAGCTTGGATTCAAACAAATAAGATATTTATTATTCCCATCCATACATTCATCAAACAGAAAAGGGGCGCCTCTAGAGAATACCATCTCATTATCTTCAAGTTCCACAAGTTATTAAGCTCCATAGTTTCCTCCAAGCTCCACTGCCCTATACACATAAAAATTCTCATTCATTTACAAAAGTAATCATAGCAAGTTAATGAATCATATTATAAATCAACCCATTATTCAGTTTATATATATACATATATATATATATATATATATCAAGTGCCTAACTGCACTCCATTATTAATCATAGGGCCATTTAACCCAATATTTCTTTTATAATCATCTTGTAATCATATACATCATCTTGCATTTACGATGACTAACACTTATCATCGTTAATAAAATTCTATTAAGCTATTAATTCAATCAATTCATGGCTTACATAATTCATATGCAAAAAACCTCAACTTGACTTAAACTAGATCATGATCCAAAATTCAATTCATTGGTCCAATTGAACCCAACAAGTTCTAAAACATCATAATACATGTATTAATCACTTTTCCCATATTTATTGCATTTGAATATGTATTTTTCTTCAAGAATCCCTATTTATAAAACTCTAGCAGGTCAAATCCATAATTTCTCAAGTTTAATTATATCCAAAACATCATATTTAGTTAAGTAACCAATTTTCCCTTGATTAGCATAATATAAACCATGAAATTATGCTCAAATCCAACTTGGCATGAAACCCTAGTTATGAAAATAAAAAATAAGGAGGGAAAAACCAACTTACCAAGCAATCCACGCATAGCTTCCTCACATAACAAGGATCCAAGTCCAAAACTTCAAGTGACTCACTCCATTTGAAAGAAATCTAATTTTGTAACGCCCCTCCTTCCTGGAGCGTTACTAGTGGTAAATTCAGAGGAAATTCTGATTGGAATAAATCAGGATGTCGTCAATAAATACAATCACAAAGTGATCTAAATATGGCCTGAACACCCTGTTCATGAG
>JAYJMB010064492.1:0-25611 GCA_036873735.1 Pouteria campechiana
ATAGTAGATAACATTAACAATTTAAGCTTTTTAATTAAAAAAGGAAAATGATTAGAAATATAAGTAATTATGAGAAAAAAATAAGATTTTTATGGTAATTAAAATGTTGTATTAATCTAAAAAGAAATATAGAGGAGAATATATTGCTAACAGTCTAATACACTTCCTTACTAATGCATCCAAACCGACCCTTTGCAAATTATTCCATGGATGGTATCCAGCTCACATGTGATTTTTTTAGATAGTTTTTTCTCAGGCACCATTTTCCTTTTTTTATCTAGGTAATGGTTTACATTCTACTCTCGGCTGCCCTTCCTAGCATCTTCCTGATCTTTATATCTTATGTAGCCGGGGCTGCCTTGTGACACTTGAGATTCTAAGTTCAAGTTTCAAAGGTAAACACTTGAAACTAGAGAAGATAACCGAAGTATTATGTAATTAGCCATGTAACCTTAATACGTCTAACTCCACATGAAGCTTAAGCATGCCACATGTGTGGATCCCATAGACATTAAAAACATATGGTAGAAAATAAACCCGGCCAGTCATAAGCTCTTAAAAGAGAGCTCCCAGGAAGACCCATGCAGTGGATCCCTTGCAGTAGTTCGTGCAATTTCATGCTGCAGCAATTACCACGTCACATGGGATGGGGCCCAGGGGCAAATGCTTAATCAGTAGAAATCTTTAAGTTACAGATTCGGCTTTAGGAAGGGAAAGAAGTTGATGCGCATTAATAAATGGGAATATTAACAATGGATTTGCACAAATATTATTCATTGGGAATCTTAACAACGGATTTGCACAAATATTTCTCAATGGGAATCTTAACAATGGATTTGCACAAATATTTCTCAATGGGAATCTCAACAATGGATTTGCACAAATGTTATTTAATGGGAATCTTAACAATGGATTTGCAGAGAAACCCTTCATCAAAAACCTTATTCATCATGCTAACATGTGATTCCAGCTCGATGGAGTCGACTGAGAATCAGATGCAAATGAATCGCATGATACTTGCCCAGTAATCTCCCACGAACAGTGACAAATTCTCCCATCCCTGCCTGTGTAAGTTCTCTCGAATATATGAATTTGGCATATCGCACAGCTAGCATCATCTGACCAGAGAGAGAGTATTCATGCAACTCAAGGAGTGGCTTGAACGCCTCCGCTCATCCATGATAAATGTTCCAAGCTGGCTAGCCTTTTGGTCAGGGAAAATTCTTTTCAAAGTGTGAAATTTCTACATTTTGATAACAACCTGGACATTATTTCAATTATACCCATGAATTTTTCTAAGCTTATAAACTTTCTGAAGGTTAATGGTAACCAACCAATAAAATAGTAAAAATTTTGAAGATGATCAATGGCGGGTGATTTTCCCATGGATACCACTTCGTATGATTTTTAATGTACCCCTCATACTGCAACTGAGTTCCAATTTAGACCAGCAGAAATTTCTGCGTTCAAAAGAGAAGGCAGAAGAAGCAACCAATGGAATATCTGATTAAACTAGTCTCTCTTGCAATGGAGGATCTAAAATCCTAGATCTTAAGGATGTAGAGTCAAAACCGAAGAGTAATTGATTAGACATACATTCAAGTCATCTCCCAAAGCATTTCAGTAATGAAGATGTAAGAGTAGAGGAGAGGAACTTTAATCCAGCAGATCCTCCGGGGAAATATGAAATGGAATAGTATGAAAGTGCTAGGACCTACAACAAGGTAAAACAAAACTGTTAAAACTTGATTTCAATGTGAACAATGATCAACAATGATATGCCCATAATTCTCCACCATAAATAGCTGATGGCAGTCTAGGAAGAAACATGAGAACTGATTACCTCTAGGCAGTTAAAATATACATCAATGGTAAGCCAAGTGCACGGTGTGATATTTAATTTTTCAACCCCCTTCGATTAGAGGGGTGCTAGTAGCAACATTGCCAAAAGTGGCTTTTAACCTTTATTTCCTAGGATAAATCAGACAGAAATGCGAAATGTTCTCAGACAAAGAACCCATATGTGAACGTGAATCTGGATCAATGCACATCAATCATCCATAAGATGCAGGCTGTCTAGGCGATCAGCTGGGACTCATGGAAGAAAGTAGGTGGTCAGCTGACAGACTTAACCCAATCACATGAATGGGGAAACTAATTTCAGATGGAAGGCAAATACATAATAATGTCATCCTGATGAATGTCTGGGATCAACCACACATGCCACATTAGCATGTTAGTGGATTCCAAATCATAATATATTGGTAGAGTTCCAAGATCTCCTTTCTGTATGAAGAAATATGTAAAAAAAAGGGACAATTTAATCAGAATCCTTGAAGATTCTAAAATGCAACAGACAGTTCATTTGAAATATGAGACATGGCTACAACATACCATTTATAAAAATCACAGGAACTTGGCCATGAACCAATAAAGAAAACAGGAACATGGTCATTACGCGATAAAGAAACAAGGTCAAATGAAAAGAAAGAGGAACAATAAAAAGATTTATGCACAATACCTGTATGACAGAGAAAAGCACAGAAAGGATGTAGCTGTGAAGCACCATGGACACATATATGGTACCCACCATGCTGCCAATGAATCCCAAAGTGAAGGGAAGTCTCTGCCAAAACAACGGCCAAGTTTTTATGGCTTTATTTGTTTGCTCAAGATATTATAATACACAATCTTGAAAAAAAGAAAAAGACAAAGAAAAAACAGAAAGAAGGAGATAATGCAATGCTGGTATGAGAAATGTTTATTATTTGTTAAACACTAGGGGATGAAGTTGAAGGAGATATTGCATGTGGGGCAAATTTCACTGGGAGCATACTGCAAATTAGCCACAGTGGAGCTCAAGACAGCACAAAAGTGAGAATCTAGCACTCAAGACAGCCCAGGCACAAACTCAGACATCTTATTCAATTAACTGAATTCCAAATGAGCTTCCCCAAATTCTTTCTCTTAAACTGTAGGGGAAAGAAGAGAACCATTGTGTTGCATGCCACAATGCTTAGGCAATGCACAACGAACAAATTTCAGGCTATACACCAGAATGTGAGTATGAAAAGTCCTTTCCTCATCCAACAGTTTGGAAAGAATTGCCCATGTAAAAACAACTCTTAGGACTTTGCTTGGTTAGATGTAAAAGAAAGTGCAAAAGAAATGAGGGCATTAGATAAAATTATGACAGGAAAAGATAAAATGGGTTATAGAAAATACAGGTAATGATATGGAAAAGGTTGAGTTGTTAGGGATTGGTGCGGGATAAGAAAATGTCAAGTCAAATAAATGACATGAGAAATTGTTTACATGTAAACGGTTTGCATGTACCCAAACGAACCCTTAGTTCAGTCTAATGTGACTATGTCATGTAGTAGTAAGGAAAGTTTGATCTGAAATAGTCCATAATTAGCCAAGACAAAGGAATCGTATATCATGCAGACAGGATCTTTAAACCTGGAGAACCATATCCATGAGGCCATCCGTGGGAAGCCTGTTCCATCAAAATTATGGTTCATTGAACTACAGAAAACAGTTGCACAAAATAGAAACATAATTGCTCCAAGCCTCCAACAACTCCTATGCTCAGCTTTTTGTTTAACTAGTTTCCTTAATTTTCAATACCAAAATAGCAACATGGCCTTTACTACAATATCATTAGATCAGATTAGAACAATTTAGAACCCTTCAGAAAGGCACTTTGCAGAGTAATTATAAGATCTTGTACAACACAACTAAAAACGTTTCACATCAGATATTGAAACTAGTGATATAAAAAGCCAATTGTCCTTTGTCACGTTTCCATTATGTTTCCTCTGAATTATCCATTATCATGTCTCAGGGAAAACTAGAATGATTCACCATGAGTCATACTGCTATTTTGTAGTAAATATAATATATTTCATTGCCAAGGCCAGACAAAGGGCATTTAGATTTTCTAATAAAGACATGGGCACAGATGGCTGTAATGACAAACTACATTTCAACATACTCAAATTACATGTTGATCTCCCAATTTGCATGATATCAGGGCTATCCAATAAAAGAAATGTTTCTTCGCACAATTGTTAGTTCCACTAGAGAAGATGATATAGACAAATGTGCTAGTGAAAAAATTCAGTAAGAACAACTTGCCATTGAAAGGGTAGACAAGAAAAAAAATAAGTAATAAAAATCATGTTCTATTTCAGCCTTCGGGATGCAGCTAGAAACTGAATTAAGGATGTTCATTTTAATCAAAGGAATGAAAAAGAAACAGAGAATATATGTCTTCTTTCGTGTTAAGAGAGTAGCACTCATTTGCAGCTATGTGCCTTCCAAAGAAAATTCATTAATATATCTCACATTCTCACTCCTTAATACAATTGCAAGCTAACTATATTTAGTTATTTCCACTTTATTAGACCAATTATTGAAATTCGAATTAAACATGAATCAAAGAAAAAACGAAGAGAGAATCTTCACTAAGTGTTATGGACATCTTGCTATATTAAAAAAATAAAAAATAAAGCAGCAGCAAGAGACTAGGTGCAAGAAGCTGAGATACCTCTCGTGATATCATGTGTGCAAGCTGATTCCTTGGGCCTTTGAGGGCAAAGAACGATCCAATAATGAATATACACCCAAGGGTGAAGCAGAGAGCAAATTTTTGAGGCATCAGAACCATGACTGGGAGGAACATTGTGAATGCTATGAAGATGAAGAAAACACCAGTAGCCAGGAATAGCCCAAAGTACATTAGAGCCTTTCCAGAAGGAACACTGCTGGTGGCTGACTGGAAGCTGCCTGGTATTTCCCGGACTCCTTTGGAAACCCTATTAAGTATCAAAATAGCATAAGTTAATTAGCTGAAACTTCCAAAGCAACTATATCTAGAAACCAGACTCACAGGTAAAAACTAACAACTGTTGCATAGTTAAAATTAAAATTCCCAGCATAAAATTTCTCAGCACCATATGTAAGAATGGTTATAATTGATCTTGTTGAAATTATCTTAAACAGAGAACATATAGAAAAGGTAACAAAACAGCAAGAAAGCAACCATATTATGATAGTAGTTCACTGTCGTCAATCTATCCTGTCATTTCTTGATCTGTGCATGATACATTCAAACAAATTGAATAGTTGCCTGGGTGAAATGACAGGAGATACAGTCAAGAAATCCTTAGTCAAAATGACCAATTTGACAAACAAATTCCAACAAGACTTAACCGTTCCTTGTTTGCTAAAGTCCTTCATTCGCAAAGAGTTTATAGTTCCAATTTTGCTTTTAGCAAAAGTTTTAACACACAAAAACCCAATATTACAGATGAAAAAGGATAGCATTTAAAAAAGAGAAATGGGGTTGGAAATGCCAAAGGCAATTTTTATCATCCATGATGAGGTTCTACAGTCTAGCACTTTCAAAAAAGTCCAGTCATGAGTCATAAAGTATGCCAATTTGGAAAATATGAGAAACAAGAGAACTTCATCACAAGTAGTTTCTATAGTGATTTTCATATTTCCTTGTAAATTTCACTACCGTTTCCACAAAAAAAATCTAGATTTTATTTAGAGCAAAGCATATTATGAGTTTTCTTGACAGTGGTAAAAAAGCCTAAATTAGAATGCAAAATGACAAAAATAACTTTGGCATTTTTCATATACTATTTTCAATTGTCAAAAAAACTTGTAAGCTGATTATGAGAAAGAAAATATGCAGACACTTTTTGTGGACCAATATGCAAACTTCCCTATCTCTATGCAACTCCTTTTTTGTAACACTAAATAGTTTAAATCACTCATTTTTAGCATAAAGTTTTTATTATGTTTGTATTGATCCAAGTTACTTCAATCTTTAGTGGCTACAAATTTTTTGTCTTTTTGTTAAAGGGGGGAATGTACAAATAGAGGAAGAAAACAGATCACAAAAGGAAATGTGATTCACTAGCAGAAATTCTTTGGACAATAACTTCAACTTCCTTTATGAATATATCAAACTGTTCGCTTCATCTGAACCAAAAGATATAAATGTCTAAGACTACCTTCAACCTCTGTAATGTAATATCTACAGCGTGGGAAGAAAACATATTTTGTAGAAATTACTGGAAATAGGTTCAACTCAATTTAACATGATTATAAAAGTTTCCTACACAGAAATATTGCATTGATAAGAATTAGTGAATATTGTAATCCTCTTCAGCTGTCAAACAAACAAAACAAAACAATCTCCAATGCCAAAAGAAAAGAAAAGCCAGTAAGCCCATGAATTAGGCCTGTAGAAGTTAACAGATAGAGGGACATCACCCAAGTTTGATCTCCTCTAGCATTGGATTAAAATCATTTTGGTCATGAAAAGCCATTTTATTTCCATCGGGCGTGCATATATTAGATTGCCCTGGGTCTACTCCAATTCAGCCCCTGATCTTAATTTGCCAGCACAACACCTTGAAAAGACCAAAAATTGTAAATGGTGATGAAAAAAAGAAAAGAAAAAAAAAGAAAATTTCACCATCAGCTGTTTAGAAAATTCTCCTCTGACTATAAATTTCACTTAAACCAAATCGATGGTAGGATCCGCCTAATGAACGGTCCAGATCTCACCACATCCCGCTACATGTTCCATTTCATAAATCAACTATCTCTAACTCCAGAAGCAAAGAATCAATTCAAACAGCACAATTAGATGGAAAGCAATCGAAAACGAACAATTGAAAGCGTAGAATTTTAGATGGTGTGTTTAAGCTTTCAACGTACACATTGAAAGTTCCAGAAACCCTGTCGTTGGCAGAGCGCACGGCGGCTTCGAGATCGAACCCTAGGTTGGAAGAACTTCCTTCATCAGCAGCTGTTCTAGATGCGGCGTAGGAATTCCAATCGGCGAGCAGTGACTGGGGCTGCTGCTGCTCGCTGCTGCTGCTGGGGCCTCCCGTAAACCAAGACTGAGCGGTTTTCTGCATGTCGATCGATCGAGAAAGGAAAGGCCAAAAAGCGATTTCCGGATCTGAGATTTGAAAAGGCTAAGGAAGGACGAGACGGAATTCGAGCGGGAGATCTGTCGTTCCTACGCTTTCTCGCTGCATTGTCTTCTTGTCAGTAGGCCTCACTGGATGATGAGGAACGATGGCTGGGTTTAGGACATGCAAGGAAATGGAAATGTAGGCTGCGCAGTGCGCAATGTGCGTGGTTTAGTCTGCTCCTGCTAAGTTACGCTAAAGTGCATATGTGGATTGCGGTAGCACATTTCAACGGTGTACTGGCGTTCGACTGACGGAAAGGATGAGCCACCTCTGTAAGGTTTCTTGATAATGATTAGTGGCCGTCCATTTTGTGGCCTTGCGACAGGAAAGGCTCGGTCAAAGGTCGACTGAAATTTGGAGTCACGCATATTTTGATCCCTTCCAACCCAAATTTAATTCTTACTTGCGATCCCACGCCCTATTTTGAAACCCAATCTAGTGGACATTATCAGAGTCAAAAGTCCTTTTCTTTTTCTTTTTCATGTCTTGTTGCATTTAACTATTCTAAACTAATATTACTTTTTCATCATCCGCAGGAGAATGCGAGTGTGCCGTAGATAAACTCAGCCACGGGCATTTCAATAAATCTTCAGTTGCTGAGTTACTCATACATCTCCCTAACAAAATTCATTGCGGATGCCAGTTGAATGAATTCTTCACTACTTTGAGATCTCCATGAGCAGTATTTACATATCTATCTGATCTTGGCAGAAACACAATGCTTTTCAAACAATTCCCGTACAACAGAAAAGAAAAAATCTCAGTTCCTCCGGCAACCAATTTCAGTCTTTCAATTGTTAAAAGGATACTAAGATGCTTATCTCACTTTAACATGTATAAACAGCAGCAAAGTCACAAAAGGTAATCCATATAAACATAGCCACCATGGATTGAAGTAGAACAACAGAAGATAAATCTATCCGAAAATCAACAGAAGGGATAAGCTAGTGTGGAGCCTCAAACTAACGAGCAGGGCCTCTGGGCTCATAATAAAGTAATCATCTTCTAATCGCAGGTGCCAGGGAACCCCCACCAAGGCTTCAGCTTGGCACCAATATGAACAGTCAGGCTCGCAAACCTAGATGAAACACTTACCATAGTAATAAAACCTTTCTACATGCTCCACCTCCACCCAGAAGTTCCCATTGCAAATTGATACCCGAACAACCACTGCCTCGGAAAAAGCATGATCCTCCTTATGCTCTGCCACTAGAGGGATGTTTCAATGCATGGCTGGTGTAGTCCAACTCCCATACATCCATCGTTGATGAAAAGGCTACAGAGCTGGAATGAGTCTCCAATGCAACACCTTGACAATCGTACAAAGATTCATGTTCCAAGCAATTCCCAGAAAACAGAAAAGAAAATTTCTCGACTTATCTTTTATTTAAAAAAAAAAAAAAATCTCTCTCAATTGTTAAAAGGGCTATTAAGATACTCATCTAACTTCAACATGCATACATAGGCGCCAAGGCACAAAATCTTAACCAAATAAAAATCTATTCAGAAATCAAGACAAGGCCTCTGCCCTCATAAGGAAGTAATCAGTAATTTCTGTTCACCTGAAACAGGCTTCCCACAAAAACTCGTGTCTGACACCAATACCAAAGGCCATCATCGGGATTACAAACCTGGACAAAACTCTTCTTTCCTGAATGATATGCAAACAATTTTCCACTCCGCTCCACCTTGATCAAGAGTTTTCCATTGTAAAATGATACTGAAAAACACTTGCCCTGCGATCCTCCTCCTGCATTGCCGCTAGAGAGAAAGTGCGACGGCTGCTCCATGTGTGGCCATTGTAGTCCAATAACCTCCATATATTTATCATTCATCCCCCGAAATCACTGACTGCCACCGCACAGATAGACCCATTCAACTCTGCGATGTATCTAGTCCTATATATCCAATTGATGGAGTCTGAAGGAAGATGAAACGTTGTGAATTCTTCGTTGGCAATGTGGACGAAAGAGGCAGGGAACTGACGGACCAATCTCCAAGACTTGATTACCAAAGCGAAGACCTCCAAGTCATATCTCCCACCGCAGCAAAGAACGAATCGGGCTACCTTGTATTCGTTGGTGGATGGATGGAACCCAAATCCAATATGGCGCAAGGCTGTCCTCTCTCCTCCAAGGGAGACGTTCTTTGGCAGGGCAATGAGAGGACCCTTAATTGGATTTCCCACGTGTATCTTGTTGCCTTTGATGAAACAGATTTGACCATTGCAAATCGACAAAGCAGAAAGCCCGTCGATCCTTTGCAATGGAGTGATTGCAACCACCCGGTTTTTTTGGAGCGATCGCTGGCAGATTCTAGCACGTTCACGGGATTTGTGTCTCGTGGGTGTTCAGATGGTGATGTAATGATGGGGGGTGTTGTTGGACGATGATTCGAGGAGGCAACAGCGGCGGCTCCAGTTTCGGTGGGCAAGATGTGGGTTGCTGATGACTGTTGCCCAGTGCTTGCACACAAGCGTCAATTTCATCAAACAGCTAGCATCAAGTCGCGAGAATACATCGATAAGCACATCGGTCGGCTGCTGCTTATCGCCCATGACCATGGGAGGAAGGGAATGTTTCGTCGCTGGCTGATGCTGACGCTGCTACGACTTCACGTGTGTTGGCGGATAGTTTCGCCGAGCGCTTGGCTGCCAAGCTATCGTGCTATAGCATTCACGTTGGGAGTGTGTCCTCTCGTGCTAAGTTGGCGAAAGAAGCTAGCAGCAGCTCAAGAAGAAAGGAAGGAAGATTACCGTAGATAGTTGAGCTAGCTACCTTACTACCTCTTTGCGCGACGATATCTAATCTGAACCGCTCGTTAGCCCAATCTTCTTTCAGCTTAAAAGCCTTTCTCAAGTATCACGATTCTTGGTCCCGTGTGTCGGGCGAAACTGATCCAATTTTTATTACGTACTTACAGATATATGAAATTCTTATGAAACCAGTTTTAGGGAAATTTGTTTATGAAACTTATCCATTATGTTTTAACTGGAATCAGATCTGCAATGCCCAAGCATTAAGATCACTACATAAATATGGCATGGGATGCGTATTAACCTTGAATAAAGGCTCTAAAGACAATTTTCGGTGAATTAAAATAATAGTTTAATAAATAGAAACAAAGGCAAAAAATCAGACATACAACTTGGCTAGAAAATACAATCAGTTGAGAATGGCTAACCTCACAGGGTCATCATAAAGTGCGCCAATCACGGCCTAGCACAAAGCAAGCTCCCGGTTTTTTATTTAACATTTAAAAAAACAAAGCCTTTTTTAATAGCACTTTTTTTGCTAAAAGGAAGTTCTGCCACATGTTATAATGCTTCCTCATTGAAAGCTTCCCACAGCCGGAATCAGGCTACAACTGTATACATGTTGCGGTATTGGACTAAATGCATCGTCCAAACACTTAGCTGAATTCCACCTCCCATCTTCTCTAACCACGGCCTTGAGATTTTCCACCATGGATGCTATGAACATGCTCAAGAGACAATGAAAAATACCTTCCCTCCCAATCACGCTTGTGACATGCAGATTTTCATGGCCCTTGAAGAAACTAGTACAAACCCACGCAGTCTATTGACAGCAGCCACACCAAACCACAAACCTTCTCATCTTTCAGCTTTCAATTAAATTAAAACTTTTCAAGTGTCATCAACTTGCGAGTGGAATACAAAGCTTGGGAATGTAGTTGTGATGTCCCTGCAAGAGGAAAGACAGTGAATTATCATCCATGTGTTTTTGTGTCAAAATAGACCTAAAAATGCAGTTCCTCTAACATCATGAGAACTGTAACACCATTCCATGCCACCAAACATCACATCTCAAAATAACTGCACATAAGTCAGATTTGGTTCAATTACCAGAATGAACCAGTTCTTTGTTTTTAAAGAACAATGAACAGGCTGAAGGTTTAGTACAAGAAACAGATAAAACAGCAACAAGAACCACCTTCCAAAACAATCAAAAAACGAAAAATGAAAAGAAAAGGCCACAAGGCTAAAAGTCAAGCATCAAAATGGGCATCGAAACTAGTAATTGATGACAAGGTTTGGCTGGATCAAATATCATGAAAGAAGACCAATTCATGATTCTTAATGAATCCTCCCCCTCACAGTTATCAATAGAGGATAAGGTTCCTTAAGTTTTCAATCCTATCAACGGCTGATGAGCTTTCCCCTCGCTCACTTCTATCAATATGATGTAGCTGACCTTCCTCTCCCTTTCTTTTGGAGTTTTTTTCATACAAGTTTTGGCTGTTTCTAACCAACTCCAATTGTTTCTGGAAAGTTATGCCTATTGTTCCTCTGCAAAGTTAAATATACCTTTTTACTTTTCATTATAAACAAAGGAATGCCCTAACCCGTTCTCATTGATTGCAACTCCCTTGTCCCTATCAAAAGCAGAACCTACCTCCCCAAAAAGCTATTGGTTACCATCATTTGTCCAGTCATATATGGCAATTGTATACCATCTATCAAATAGAGGATCAAAAGGAAGGTCATCTCTCAGTAGACAATTCCTGAATAAACCAATTAATCAATTTCAAAAATTCTACAACAAATGGCTATCACTGTTAGTCAATGAATGTACATTGCAAAAAAGATCCACTGCTCTAAAAGAACAAGTGAAAATACGCTAGGTTGAATATGAAACAAAGCACACTCCAATCACCAAAATTGGGAGCTGGTATCATGGAGCCACCGTGCGTAATTTAGAAAATCATACATTTCCCCCAAAAAAGAATCAACAAAGAACAAGAAGAACATCAAGATCTTACTTGAGGTATTGCAGGGTCATATTCTTCAAAAGAGAAGGATGCCGCAAAACAAGGCTCCGCCACTCTTCCTTATCAATCTTACCATCGTGCTTCGTATCAGCCTCCTCAAAGGTCTGAAACAGTAGAGAAACAAGAAACATGAGTTAATGGACTTCAAGAGTCCACAGAAAAAGGAATAGAAACCAGCAAACCACTAATATCATGAACCGAGTTACCGAGTATAAGCTGATGAATGTTTGATAGGCATGTAATACTTCTTGTGCTAGAACCATGGACAACATATTTACATAAATGCATCTCTACCAGTTGAACTAGGTAACAAAATATACAATGTTAAGTTGAAGCTGACTCATGTCCAAGATTTTTAAAAATAGGAAAAAAAAAAGGCACAAAAATAACATATTTTTTAAAGTTGATAAATACAAAAGCACGATGTCACAAAATGATTGAACAACAGAGTTGTCTACAAAAACTCATTTGTCACACAGAAATGGTCAATTAGCACTTTGATACAAAACGCTTTGAATGAACAATGCTGATAAAAAGTTCCAGACATCTCATTCATGATTAATAACTAACTTTTCTTTCTTTACCCTTTCTTTCTTTCTTTTTCCATCACTTTTTATTTATTTATTTATAGGTAAGAATACCAGAGTGAAACCCTGGATCAACAAACATGCACAAAGTTTCTAGAAATTGAATACTATGACTAGATAGCAAACATTTATTTGAGTAATGAATTGGCAACAATAGAATGCATGGCATGAAAACAAAATGAAAATTCTCAAAATAAAAAAAAAGAAAAAGAAAAAGAAAAAAACAAAAGGGAAGTGAATCCAAGGGTGGTAAGCTTAGGACCTTGTCAATGATACTTTCTATCACATCATCTGAAAGATTCATGCCAGATTCAGCAAGTGTGGCCACCACCATCTGCTTCACCTGTAGAGCAGAAATTGTAAATATTTATTTGTATTATTATAATTTATAAAGTTCCTGGCAGTAGATGAAAGGAAGCTAGCTACCACAAAGTAGATGAAAGGAAGCTAGCTACCACAAAGTAGAGGCGAAACAATGCATAGTTGCCTGGATTAGTACTGAACACAAACCATTTGTCGGCCAGGCACTGGTTGTCTGCCTCCAAGCATTGCTTGGGAGATTGGGAAAGAAGTAAACATAGCTTCAGCAAAAGCTGTTCTTTATAGCATATTTGAGGTCTATTTAAATGAACTAAAGAACTTGTCAACAGTTGTTGGGTCTAGTATAGAACAGAAATGGCAAAACAGGCTTCACATAGCTGATCAAGCAGTTGGTTTTTTCTTGATTCATTTTTTTTCCATATTGCTTCACTCTTAGTTCTCTTTTCTCATAAATGTTGTTGCCTTTCAACTGAAATCAAAACAAGAAGAAAATATAAAAGGAGGGAAGGATGGTGTGGATCAAGGGGCTATTGCTAACTGTTTTCTTTCTTCTTTTTTTACTTATTGTCAATATTTTGTGCAGCTGTCCAGTAGTCCACTTAGATACTAAGTGCACCATGTTGGTGCTATAATTGTAGCTAGAGGACTGTTTCTGGTTGGCCTTTCTCTTTTCCCAATAAGGTTGTTGCTTAGGCCCATTGTTGACACAGAGAGCATGTTTAAATAGAGAAGGAAGAAGGCAAAGGCAGGTATTCAGGAAAACAAGAGGAAAACTAATTGTAAATGGCATATCCACTATCCAGTGCACTAGGCTCTTGCCAATCCAGGGCCTAGGGAGGCAACATGCAAGAAGTTTTACGTCAATTTGGCGAAGCTGTTTCCATAACTCAAACCCACACCACGAAGGACACAGTTGGCAAGCCTTATTATCAAGCCAGTAAAGAAAGTAGTCACAGAAATGTCAATAGGTTTATCAAGGGCAAGAGAAACACCATGGGTAGATGATTCTCATAATCACCAATAAACCAAACTGTGCAATCTACTTATACTATGTTTTAAAGAGGCCTGATTAGTTAGCAATCCAAACATAGTTTGAATCAACTGGGCTAGAAATGCTAAACATATTCCCAAAAATAAGAATATTATGTTTCCATTAGGCTTTAGAACAATATCTACTTTAATTTAACCTGTCTGAAAGTCAAAAGAATCCAGTAGCACAACAAAATTATGAGGCATGTGGATTCAAAACCAAGCAGCACCGACACAAAATTAAAAGGAATTCAGGATCCAAAGCCAAGCAGCATCAATAAACTTTATATTCATAGATCTAACTTGCATCTGATGGCCTCCAAATTTGGCACTTGGCAATAGATGCAGAAAATTTCGCACATAACTGATCCTAACATAGAATATTAACTACCACAGTTTGCTTTCTAGAAAATAATACACCTCCGACATGCATTAGAAATTTAAATAGAAAGAAAATATACCTCCTGCCTCTCAATGAACCCTTGCTGCTTGAGATCATAAAGTTGAAAAGAAACTGCATTTTAAAAATGAGGATTGGTTATTAGCTAATAAAATTTTCATTCAGTATAACTTGCGAAACCACAACACATGGCTCAGGGATAAAAGGATCAGGAAAAGCCAAACAGAAAAACAAAATGAAGATTGGTCATTAGCTAATAAATTTTTCATTCAGCATAACTTGCAAAATAACAACACGTGGCTAAAGGATAAAAGGATCAGGAAAAGGCAAATGGAAAACATTAACAGTCTCTAATTATCAACATCATCATATACCTTGTCCCAACTAACTATTTGCAAATAGCCTTCTCCCATTATCAGATAGAAAAGGTGAATGAATGCATCAAAACCAACAACATTTAAACAAGCCTACCAAGTTTTGATCAAATACATCATCATGCTTATTTCTATTCAACAAGCACATTGTACTCTCAGTAATAAGAGTGAAATTTGGCAAGTTATTAACTTTGAATACTGGTTGGTATCGAAATCATTTGGTTGACATGTTGCTAAACATGAATGGGCTAAATATTTGAGCTAAAATAACGTGCTCTTTCAGCATTGGCCGGAATACATTATGGTACACTCTAGGGTTCACACGTGGCTGTTGGCATCTCTTCCATTTTTTTGCTTAACTTGACACATGATTTATCTGTTACTAGGTGATTTGGATAGGTCTAAGCATGGAACTGATCTTCTATTAACATAGAAATAGAGGATCAAGTAACACTCACCTCAGGCATCATTGGCACTGTATTGTAATATTCAATTTACGTGCGTGTGTTTTGCAGGCTTATGTGGGTGTTGGTGAGAACATATGGATGCGCATGTGTTGTCTGCCTATGTGCAAGCATTCTTGGGTGGGTAGGCAGGTGGGAGGGTGCATAATGTGTCTATGCAGGCATAACTAAGTGTGCATTTGTGTCCATGCGTGTTAAGAAAGGAAAAGAATTTCAAACAAAATCAGAAGAACCAAGGCATTTGCTGATCTCTCATCACCTTTTAAAAGGAGAATGATAATTAGTGCCTAAAGAAGCCATTACTGCCAGTAAGAGATTTTATTTCGTCGGAGCAGGATCAATGCAATGAACTAAACTATTGAAAGAGGCATTCCATTTTGTCCCTTGGAAATTTGATTTAGTCATTTTTGAGAAGAGGTACCAAGTCAAGATAATTATCTTACATTTCATGAGAATGAGATACATCCAAATGAAGTAAAAACTTGAGATACATCCAAACGAAGTAAAAACTTACAATCAATCTTATCATCAATTGGAGCATTGGGATGGAAGACTGACAAGGCACGTGCAAATTCTTCAAAACCTAATATTCCATTGTGCTTCGTATCAAATAAGTCGAAGACCTACAAACATTTTAGCATGAAGATATTCAACAAAAAAGAGGTTCCAAGAAAAATTATGCAAGTATTATGCATTAATACAAGAGTTGAAGCATACCGCGCAAAATATTTTGGAAGTATTATGCATTAAGACAAAAGTTGAAGAATATCTTAGTTAACAGTTGCAAACCTCATTAGTCTATGAAAAGAAACAAAATTAAATGGGAAAAAATTTCATAATGACAAATGGTTGAGAGTATAGAGGACAACTAGCCGCTGGTGCAATATCGCAAGGCTTGTACTTTTATAAAACCTAATATAAGTAGCTGGCTTGAAAAAGCATCATAGACATCAATTTGCTATCAGAAAGCAGATTAGGCAGGGTGATTCATTAACTAAGATTGTAGTTAAAGTTATCCACTCCACGGAGCCTTTACCTTTGAGAATTTCCTGGGATGCTCGTCCCGATTGCTCATACTGAAACCATTCCCTGGAATGCTACTTGACATCACAAACATGGTTTCATATTAACTTTTGTATCACTTATGTGAATTGTTGGAATAAGATAAGTGCTAGAATATGATGAGACTCTAAGAAAATAGGACCACAACCTGGTAGGCTGTAAAGGAGACTTTAAAAGAGATAAGGATTGAAAAAAAGATGTAAATTATGTAAGATGATATCAATAATAAAGTGAAGTGAGTATATTAAATGATTGAGAAAGATAATGTTGATGGTTGAAAATATAGGTAATGATAAAGAAAAACTTGAGTTGTTGGAGATAGTTACGATAGTTAAATGCATATCAATATCATCATCATCATCAAAAGTGGTTTCCCACCTAAGTGGAGTCAGCTATATGGATTTTATTGCGTCATTCGTTTTTATTTTAAGTTATATCTAAGCCTAAGTATTTTCATGTCTTTCCAAACAAGTTCTAACCATTTTTTTCAACCTTCCTCAAGTTCTCTTATAGCCTTCTATTTTGATAAATTCATTCATTATAGCCTTCTATTCAGATAAATTCATTCTTCCTGATTACTGCAATTTCCGAGCTCCATTTCACAAAAGTACCGAACCACCAGAGTTTGTTTTCTCTCATTTTATTACCTACTAATTCTACCTTTAAGTTCTCCTGAATTACTTCAATTTTATTTATTTTTTTCCTTCTCTTCCTTTATCACCCATTAATCTCAACATTCTCATTTCAGCTACACTCATATTATGTATACAGCAAAACATAAAGGGACCCTTTTACACGCAAAAGAAAAGGGAGCTCATCCTAATGGTTAACAAAAAGGCTCTTCTACTCCCAATGTTGGCGATTCTTTGATGTTCAAGTTTGTATTCACATAATAATAGCTAAAAGAAAAAGGCATAAAACAACGAGTGACTGGCTATGCTATAGATATGGAAATCTTGAAAAGATGATTGCCACCAGTGCTGCAAGCAGAGTCCTTCCATAATAAGATTGAGTGACTGCAAGTACCACCCAGTGACCATCAGTTTTTGATCAAAGAGAAGAGAAACTTATAAAAGTGACAACATAAATGTATGTACACTTTCAGCTCAGCTGAAGCTCGTTCATGTATGAAAACACTTATCATAACAGTTCAAAATAGCTACCTTTCGTTTTATAATGTTTCATTCACATATAAAACCTTGATTTAAGACTAATTTTAAGTTGCTCTAATTAAAAAATAAGTACAGGCTAGTCTTTCATCTGAACTAATGGTATTTCAACAAAGGGAACAACACTGGAAGGCAAAGGTAAGAAGAACATACACGATCAGCAAATAAGCTCTCCTTCTTGTTTGTCTTGAATAATGCTAGCTGAAACTCTTCCTGCAATTAGGCAGCAACAAGGGCTTTTCATGAAAGTGTGGCTTTTTATGAGGTGTGAGAATAAACTAAAGAGACACTAGAACAAATCTCAAACCAATTGCGGCATGAAGGAACAGGTTAAGATGGGTGACATTATCAAGATAGTAGAAGAACTGCTCATAAAATCCCCATTACACATCTAAGTACATTTTTCAAAACTACAAAAACGAAATCTCCATTGCACACCTAAGTATATTTCTTTAACTAATACAGTAATACAGAGTCATCATAAAAATCTCAATATAGCACCCAAAATAAACTTTGGTATTAAAACAGCTGACTTCTATAAGTGAAATTGACAAGATGCATGGTTAAGCAAGAAAACAACAGAGGAACGGAAGCAACTTATGACATATTCTAGATTGTTTCTTCCTGATTCATAGTTAAAGAAAAGGCTACCTTGTTAATCAGCCCATCATCAATTACAGCACTGCTGATCTTCTTAAAGAGCTCATATAGTGCTTCAATTTCACTTACGCTGACTACAGGTAAAACAAAGCACAAAATTTCCATCGCCATTAGATTAGAAGTTGTTTTAGCATCAAAAAAGAATGCAAAGAAAAAAAATGAAAATAGTATTAAAAGACCAATAAAAGAAGAACATTAGCTAATCATGCTTTTACATGATTCCTATTTTGTAAAAGATAAGGAACACAGCACGAGTTTGAACCCTCCACAGCTCATTCATGCTGTCACAGAAACAAATCTACCAGTTGAAGCATGAAAGACACTTGCAGTAAAGCTTCTCTCTTGAATACACAAGAAATGCAGACCTATCATGTAAGCACTTAAGTATCATGCTCTGCAAGAAGGAAAAACTGCCTTGGTTGCTCAACGTCATTATATGGCTTTCAGCAGGTCAACTTTTAGTGCCTATTTCATACATAAATGACAGTGTTGAGTTGGTTTCATAAAGAACCAAAAGCGCTTTCAACTGTGCATTCAAGCAGGCCCCACCAAGGTAAGATGCACAACAAGAACTGGTGAGACATCCATCCAGATTGATTAAGCCAAAATGAAAAGGAGCAATTGAACTACAAAATAACATTCATATTCGCAGTTGAGAGAAGTACAGAAAAAACCTCTCTATCCAATAACAACACTTACAATTTCAGTCAAGAAAAGAATTAAAAAAAAAAAAAAAAAAGTGAAGCAACATACAGACTGTTTCCCTTGCAAGAGTTTCAGGATCTTCAAGGCCTTTTGGCGGCTTAGAAAAATCAAGATCACAGCACCCAAGCAGGAAAGCAAACAGAGACCCAAATCCCTCTAGGCACTGCAACATGATATTTTCCACCCTTCAAAACAATCCATACCTGCAGGCAAAAAGAAAAAAACATGCAGTATCCTGAGCACTACAAACAAGATCACACAATATGCAAAAGACCATTGATGTTAACTGGAAGAATTACACCCTCTTCACTTTCATCCACTGGTAAAAGAGACAGAATGCAGCTGTCCTAGCAATCATGTAAGAGAACAAAGGTACATCTCTGCTCTGTAATTCGAGACAAGGAATCACACTTTGCTCCAATAGCATATGGCATTGATCAACATGCTTGATATGGGTCCTAGTCTGCCAAACCATGAGGCAATTGTTGATGCAGAATCACCAAGCCACCACGCAGCTCTGATTTTCAAACCAACTCACACTTAACTTGGACCATCAAGCATCCTTTTCTAGCCAACCCACTCTTATATCCACCAATCAGATGACTACTACAGTACAAAAAAATCATCAATACTAATAACAACACCCGTGATTAAGATGATCTGGATCCACTGATGCAGGCCACATATAAGCCAGCATGCTTAGCTGATAGTCACTTGTCAACTTATCCACTGCATTATTGTTTGTCTAATCCTCCACGTACCTCACAAGAAGGGTGTAAATTCAATCCAAATTGCAGCAGCAGTAATGTGTAGGTACAGAAAATTTAGTATGGACAAAAGCAGCTCAAAGCAGGAATCCTAACTCCATCATAGTGCACCATGAGGATAGAGTCAGTAACGTCTTCATTGAAAAATTTTAGTTGTCCATTCAACTTAAATTTTACTGCTCACTCCCCTTTGTTACTCAAAGATATTGTGCATCAGGCATTACAGCAAGAGTTCTAGCTGCATGGTCCCCATTTCAAATTTGCCAACCCAAGTGATCTTGATGGTGTTTTGTAATTTGTGCTCCCGCAAAGTGGAACAGCAGCGGAAGGCAAATCTTTCCTCTCCTTCTTATTCAACCAAAACATCAAGAACATGAAGCCCGGTATCAGTCCACCAATCAAATGGTTCAGAACATCAAGAATTTTGATCCATTTACATCAATGGACGTTCACTCCATTGCATTCGATTGCCAACTCTTATCTTTTCAGCCATCTATTTGCATATTGTAAAATCATAGGCACATCGAGCCCGACAACAAACAGTCGTGGATAGGTGATGGGACTCACCAGGTCCAGATCGTCAAACCACGGGCACCGATTGTACAAATCCATGCCTATTCCTTTCATCACACCCGAAATTCCAATCCTCAAACTCAGTTTCATCTTCTTTTCGCAATAACAATAACTCCTAAACGGTAACCAAATACCCAGCACAGAAATCCATCGGAAAACAATCCAGACCGTCCAATTCCGAATCCATCGAAGCCTTCACGCACTCACGTCACAGCAGAGGCCGGATTGGAATCCGAAGACCAAGATCGGACTCCTGGCACCTCGTTCGCGTGCGACAAGAGATGGGTTGGAAGCAGAGAAATTAGGGTTAGAGAAATGAAATGAAGCGACAAAGTCACAAAACACAGCAGAAAGCAGAAGGGGGAAACGAAAGTTTAACGTGTCCCGCGGAGATGTGGGGAGCAGCTTACCTCGATGCAAGAAGCTAACGCAGAAGCGAGTGACGGAGTGAGAAGACGAGATTCCGCATTCCTCCGCGGTCTATGTTACTCTCTCTTTCTCGTCCTCGGCTCTCGGGAGCCTGAGCAGTCGATGATTGAGATGGCAAGGGAAGGTAGACCAGAGAGGGTATGGCACCTGCTGAAGTTTGTAGCCCTGTAGAGATGCAGTGTGCGTTTTACGCGGCTTTATTAAATAGTGGCAACTCAGCTACCGTACACGAGGCAACGCAGCAGCCGGTGGGTCTGGGTCTCCTTCCGAGGGGATCATGCAATGACCCTACTTTATCGTGGCAATAATTAATGCAGCGGGAACTAATTATCACTCTTTTTAAATGTCAACGTACGCATGTATTTTACATCTAATTTTTAAAAACAAATTAAAAATGCAATCCTTTATATTAATGATTTTAAACTCTTAAATTATACATCTATCAAATTAACTTGTACAAAAAATCGATATTGCAATTTTTGGGGCGTGATGCGTTAAGGCTGAGTTTGGATTAAAAGTGTATTAAAATATAATATGTGCATCTTTTTTAATGTGTTGTGATTATATAATTATTTTTAATAACCCTATAATTTTCATTATGGCTTGTATGATAAATATTTATTATTTATTTTTCATTAAAAAAATTATTTAGCTAATATCATTTACTATTTATTGACAGTATATATTTCAAATACACTGATTGTCAAACAATGTCAAACACACCTTTTTGAATGTCAAACACACCTCAACAAATCATGCCATGGACAAATGAAATGAAATAAAAAAGAACACTGATTCAATAGTCATTAGATCATGCGCGGTGGCCTAAGCAACTCGTAGTTTCTGCAACACACCTTTTTAGGAGTTTCGAAGAGGAAGGTATTGAAAAAACTAATAAATATAAAAACGCACAAAACGATGATAAAAATATCAAATTTTGAAAAATGAAACTTTCATTTAATAGAATAATATTAACCAAAAAGTCAATAATTGCCGAATGCCAGCCAAATTCACTAAAGACTTACCAATGATAACAATAATAATAATAAAAGTTAGCAAAATACATGCCGGGAAATCCTACCACCGAATCATTTCCTTACCAACCGGGTAAACAATGATGATTTATCATCTCACAGCTAGCCCTTCGGGGAAACAATCCAAACCATGCGGACTGTTGTCCATTCTCGGATGGACGATATACGTGAGTTATATAGTCAAATAAGAAGAGAATCCAACCACCCAAGCTGCCAAGCAATCGGCGTAAATTCGAAAATGCAAGATGTACTTGGTCGACTCAAGGAGAGATGGAAAAGCTGTTTGCATTTACAGCGAAACGTTCTGACCATGCTATTCTGAGCGGTTACTTTGGAGCTACGATGATTATGTGGGCAGGGAAGGGATCGGCAACCACCACCATTTTCCTAAACGATAGTAAACTCTCACAGGAATCCGACGGTTTCGTACTCGCAAGGGCACGGAGCGTGGGTCCACCGCGAGTCCGACCAATAACAGCAGCCCATGTTTTTGTCGCATCATTAGATGGCGACAGGCGGAAGGAGGTGGACCCCACGAGGATCGAATGACGGCTTGGCACCCCCACCCCATCCCTTTTATCCTCCTCTTTCTTCCCGTGGATAGCGATCGTTTGTTATAGCCGTCGATGCACCCATCATCCGGTTGCGACGGCCCCATCCACACGCGTGCAATTGCAGGTATCGAAGCTTGCAATAGCCCACACATGTGCACGATCGTGGCTTTCCATTTGATGTGGTAGACTGATGAGAAAAAAATCAGGAAATTGTAGTTCTCGAGTCGGGTAAGATTCGCCGAATAAATGGACGGCTGAGATCATCGTACTGGTGTGCCAGACTGGAATGTGAGGGTTGGAGTTGGAGCTGCCCGTGGCCCCGATTCTTAAATGCGCCTTTTGCGGAGATGTTGGGGGTTAAGTTGCAGCGATGGCGGTGGTCCATTTATTAATCCAGCGTGTCCCTCAGAATTGAATAAAAAATACGAATCTCTGTCCTCCCATCCACCAACGACTAATAAAAAATTAACGGATACGATGAAGTCCATCCGACCGTCTATTCTCCACCTTAACCGCCCCACAACGGCCCCATCAAAAATCGGTCAAGAGGACTTAATCCCTTTCGATCTGTTCCGCTGAAGGATGTCAATCAAGAGCCACCGGCTGGTTCATTGACCTTCAGGTGATTGGTTTGATGAAAAGGAGGGAGAAAGAAAAGAAACGAGCGTCTGAAAGAAATCTTGTCCCACAGCCAATTTCACCATCCTCCTTTACTGATTTTACATATTTCACTTTAAAGTAAAGAAAATCTTTGTCTCCCTGTCCAAAATGAGTCTTTCTGAAGGGCTCATTCACCTTGGAAGAAGTTGGGCACTATTGTTGAAATGTGAAATATTGCATGCATGAGCAAAGATATTAGCTGAAAAGGACTTGCCATCTTTTGTTAAATGGGTGGCGGACTGGTGGTTGGTCCGGGCCCCACATTCACCCCAACTGAAAGAAATATGCTTGGTGTGTTTAGGTAACTGAAAATGTCCAACACAGCAAAAAATATAAATATAACTAATGCTACTAAAACTAAATAATATTTATCACAAAGTAAATAAAGATAAAATGATAAATAGATCAGATATCCCACGAGAAAAACGTTGGTGGTTAACCCCCACTCCCCCATGTAGCCAGCCGTAGCCGTACACCTCACTGTGGCGTGGGCCTCAGTGTTCAGTCTTCGGACTACTTATCATCTACTTCGATTCATCTCGTCATCTACCAAGCATCACGCTGGGATAAGCCGAGAAATAAGAGAAGATAACGAGATATAAGTAGAAATGATGTTAATTGAATATCAACTATCAAGTGATGATAATCATAAAAGAGTAGAGTGGGGGAAAGCTTTTTAGATGAAAAATATAAGTATATGAATAAAAAAATGAATCATGTATAATTATCAACAGAAATAGAAATGAGTTAGTAGTACACCTCCACAAAAAGTTAGAAAAATGGGAGGATCAGATGACAAAACAAAAAGATCATGAATCTCCTTTTTTTCATTTATTTGGCTTTGGGCATGAAGAATTCACTTTTTTCCTTTGTTTTCTTGGGTTAGAGTCAACAGACTTATGGAATAGGAGAAGATATTTGTTTTATATCAGCTTTTTTATCCCATTTCACACACTGTAAACTCTGCGATTTTCAAACAAACCGGGCAAATATTACATCGGAAGTGTCTTTTTTTTATTATTCATACCTTTTAACTACTATCTTTATATCTTCTATCGTTATCTCTACATTTTTTTTTATTTTTATTTTTTAATTATTACTTTACGCATTTGTTTAGCATCAATTCATCATTTTTTCTATTATACATCATGGTTATCTTCTTTTTTTTTTCTTCTTCTTTAGTCTTTCAAAATAATTTTTTCTTTCTTTTTTACTGCTATTACCGTTTGAAAATGACATGGGATGCCAAAGATACTTTCATTTGTCCTAACCAACACCTTTTTTTTCTCTTTTCATTTTTTTCCATTTTTTGCATTCAACTAAGCACTAGGTAAGTTATTGATTTGATAAATAGCTATCACTTAAATATTTTTTATTATTTATATTTTTACTTATTCATCATCTAACTTCATTCATTTTATAGCTAACATCATTACATACTTTTTATTTAAAAAATTATAAGATGATGTTAACCATCATTATAACAATAACAGAATGAATATAATTGTGATAATTATAAATAAATAAAATTAAAATAGATATGAATTAATAATAAAATATTTATAATGAGAAGAAGAGTTATCTTAGTAATTTCATATCAAATCAATATTTTGTAGGATGAAATTTGTTAAATATGGAACTTTTTATTTTATTCCTCTCGAACAAAAAAATTATTTTCCTTTCCTTTTTTTGAAACGTCTTTTAACCAATACAATATTAAACTATTTTAATAATCTGATACTTTTCTCGCTATTATATATTTTTTCAATCAATACCCTTTCCATTTTCATCCAACAAATCTACACATCATATTTTTGTTGTACCATATCCCATCACACCTTTTTTTCGTTCCATTTTTTTTTTCTATTTTCCCATCTCCTTTTGTCAAATTTCAAGCGGAACTTTTGTCTATTGTATAACTTATGTCAACCTTATATATCCTACTTTTGACTTATTTTACATTTTTCACTTTCTTATTTTTAAATCCTTTTAGAGCTCTGTCCGAGATGAGTGTTGAGCGGTCCGTTCTCCTTGGAAGAAGCACTCGAGCAACATTGTGGAAGAATGCATTGCATGTATCAGCGAAAATGGTAGTTGAGAAGGACTGCTGTCTGGTAATTGGGTGGACTGGGGGTTGGTCAGCCACAACGTCCCCGGCAACCCAAAGAAACATCGCTGAAAATGTCCAACTCAATAAAAATAAAAATACAATAATGCTATTAAAATTGAAGACAGTATTTGTCACAAAACAAGTGAAGATAAACAGAGATGGGACAAAATTAATAATGGAAAATATATGTTGACAAGACAATTGGGAAATAAGCCTCCTTTATTCATTTATTTATTAGGCCTTGAGGATAAACAACTCACCTGGTTTCTCCCGTGTCACTGAATTCTAGTGTACACATAAGCTTATATGACTGCCCATTTAGATAGGTACAGAAGAAGGTTAGTCTTCACACTATATTTTATTTCCTTTCTACCCATGATAGACACTGCATTTTCAAATCAAACATGGTAAATATTACATTGGCATCATCTTTCTTTCTTCTTATATTTTATCGTTGTTATCTTTATATTTTCTATTATTACCTGTATTTTTTTTACCATTATCTTAGTTCTTTCAGTTATTACTACACACCCTTTTCTGTATCAATCATCGTATACTCTACCAGTATCTTTTCTATTATACATAATCATTTTCTTCTATCTTTTCATCTTACCATTTATATATATATATATATATATATATATTTCATTTTCATTGCTATTGCTTTTTGAAAATTTCGAGAGATGCTAAAGATGCATTCATTTCTCCAAACTCACCCGAGTATCGTGGGCATCCAATTCATGTTTTAAAAGGGTTGGGAGTTGCAGGACCCATCTCGGCCGTTTTGCCATGTGAAATGCCAGGCTGCCTTTGCCATATCAGTAGACTGTGGCCAGAAAACTGCATCTCTCTCTCTCTCTCTCTCTCTCTCTCTCTCTCTCTCTCTCTCTCTCTCTCTCTCTCTCTCTCTCTCTCTCT
>JAYJMB010064503.1:0-25611 GCA_036873735.1 Pouteria campechiana
TCGACCCTTGCATAAGCACACTAGACTATACATCGACCGTGCACTTGCGAGGTATTAAATTTGAGCCATCAATCATAATCATGAACAAAGAAGAACATTCAATACTCAAAGTATAAATTGAACAATTAATTCAAATTAGATCTCGTAGTATATTGATTCTGAGGCTTCTGTCTCCTTAAACCAAGAATGAGAGTTTAGCCACGCAGGGCCATAAAATCACAAAGAAAAATAAAATAGATGAAAGAAGAAGAAGATTCTCCATTGAAAACCACCAAAAAGTCATCCTCAAAACCCTAGCAAAAATATAGAGTCAAAATTTGCAAAATCTGTCATTTTTGTAAGTTTCAAAAAGTTAGGAACAGAGTCGGGTGCCACTAGCGCTGGATTGGCATTGCCGGCACCAACTTACTGTATCCGGTGGGATGGTGTGAAGTGTATTGGCACCGATGGCGCCGATCTGTTGCCTCCGGTGATGATTTTGGCTTCTCCTCAGCATGTCATTTGGCATACGTTCCATACCATGGGGGCTCTGTTGCCACCACAGATCTCCATGATAAATTCATGCTTGTCGCACCACGAGATCTTCGAACTGACCAAAACAGAATTTGAGCTATCATCTAAAATTGTCCAAAATTCCTCAAATGACTTCTTTTTACACTTAACCACTCTAATTGTCTCCTAAATCAAAATATAAGAATAATGAGTATATTTAGGAATCAAACAGGTGTAAAAGATTAAGTTTTAAGAGAATAAAATATGATATTTTGCATTCTTATCAATTAACTACATTAGCATCAATGATTGATATTCCTTATGGTATATCTGCTTGGGAAGTTATAGTGGAATCCAAAGATCAGCTTGCCTTTTGTTTATAGGTTGAAGGTGAGGATCAAGTGCAAGAGAATGCTTTGCATGGTATGCTGATATCAAGAAATATTTGGAAGACCATGTCTACCCTAGAAACTCAACTTTAAATGAGTAGCACACCCTTCAAAAATTGGAATATCAATTTGTTATTTTGGGAGAAGAAATTTATAAGAGGTCATTTAACCAAATGCTACTAAGGTATGCTAATGAAAATGAAGCGACTTGAATTATATCAGAAATTTATGAAGGGGCATGTGGACCACACATGAATGGACTGATGATGACTAAAAAAATCCCACGTTTGGGATATAATTGGCCTACCAAGGAAGTGAATTGTTATCAATTGGTAAGGTGTAAGAAATGTCATGAACATTTAAATTAGATACAAACTCTATTACCTCACTTCACCTTAGCCATTTTCAAAATAGGAGATCAATATCATTGGTAAAGCGACACCTAAGGCTTCCAATGGACATGAATATATTTTGGTGGCAATAGATAATTTCACTGAGTGGGTTGAAGCTACATCTTTCATTAAGATTATTGCTAATTAGTGGTTAAGTTTATGATGAGCCACATTGTTAATCAATTTGGAGTAACTAGAGACATTATTACAAATAATGGTATGCATTTTGTGAATAGTAAAGTGAAAGAATTTACGAAGAAATATCGAATTCACCATCACAAATCTTCACCTTATAGGTCACAAGCCAATGAAAGTGTAGAAGTTGTAAACAAGACATTAGTTTGAATATTAGGAAAAATGGTGGATACATGTAAAGATTGGCTTGAAAAGTTGCCATATGCATTATGGGAATACTAGACATCATTTGTACATCAACAAGGGCAACACCATATGCTCTCACTTTGGTATGAAAGCAATCTTGGATATTGACGTTGAGATCCCTCATTAAGAATTTTACTTGAGTCAGAGATAAGTGATGAAGATTGGCATAGCTCAAGATATGAATAGTTGGCTTTAATTGAGGAAAAACGGCTTTAATTGAGGAAAAACGGCTGCAAGCATTATGTCACACCTAAGAAAATTAGAAAACAATAGTGAGATCTTATAATAAAAAGATGAAAATGAGAAGATTCAATTGAAGAGATAGTAATGAAGAGGGTTTCACCTCCACATATGCTTGATCTAAGGGGAAAGTACAAACCAACATGGGAAGGCCCATACATTATTAATGAAGTGTATTATCATGCGCTACCCAGGGGGCCTATGCATTTTCCCATTTTCCCATTATTTCCCCATTTTTAAGGGAAATCTCTGCCAAAATCTGGCATAGTCTACCTTGAAATATAAGCATTTATGCCTGATATACATGTATTAAATCAAAAAAAATTTACACTTCAAGAATTATAAGACAATAATTCAATCTACAACACTCACAACCCTAAGCACGGCTCTGCCCAAGATATGAATCATTTCATAATGGCAATCTATCTTTCTAAAATAATATAATTCTAATCACAATAATATAATTAATTTATTATGACATGCCACACATTTAATCATACATTCTTTCTTCTGATTCTTTTTGAAACAATTATATAGTTACATTTAAAAAAATACAATCCAATTCATTATACCATAAAGAAAATATCTTCAGTTCTTACCTCCATGCCTAACCCATAGTTGGGGTTCTTTACCTAACTTGCTAACTAAAAACATAGAGTAAGAAAGTGTGAGTCTGGGCAACTCAGTAAGTAGGTAAATAGAAAATAATAATAATTCAGGAACAACATGTCCTCAACTAGAACATGAATAAAATAGGGCCATGTAACCACATCAGGAATATATCCATGAGGCTTAAGTCCTCATCAAATCACTGTATATCCTACGTCATTCGAGCATATAATATCATAAGTCATATCTTTATCATATAAAACATGCCAAATATCAAAGTTTTACCCTGCAGGCATTACAGATCATAGTTGTGCCATCTAGGCACAGTATCACATCATTTAGTCACTACAATTAACGAAATGTTTTTCATTCCTCCCATATACATATCCATATTTATTCAATCATCAAATGCCAATGAAGAATCATGGGATAATCCTTATCCTCATCAGTCATCAATCCATACATTCACTTCATCTAATATAAATCAACTCACACAACATAAGGGGATTTTTACTATCCCCATCCAAACAAGCATTCACAAGCTGTCTTAATTATCTATTCATATACAATATTAGGATATTCTCTATCCCTTTTATTTAGACATCATACACAAGATTAATTATTACTATACATAAAAATAGGATACTTTCTATCCTCAACAATCACATATTCATGTGTTCAAATATATATCAATATTTAGGAAAGTATGGGATGTCCACTATCTCCAACCAAAACATACATGCCTGAATAAAATCAATGAGATAACTCTTATCCCCATACATTTATACATAATAAACAAGGGGAGGCTACTTACCTTGCTAAAGCTCAATTCCAACATCTGTAAGTCTCTTAATTGGCTTCCAATCGTTGCATGAAGGACCCTGCACACATACAACATGTGCCAATTTTTATTTTAATATGTTTTTCATACAAAGAATTTTTACCATAACTTCACTAGACATAGTTTATCTATTCATTCTATGATAAAGTAATAGATTACTTGAATTCTTAATCATCATACCATTCATATTTCATACTTTTAATATCCAATCGACTTAATTAACCCTTAGGGCATTAGATTTGCAGGGTTACAATCAAACCTTTTACACATCATTTTTCATTAAGTTATTTCATTTCATCTTTCATATACCTCATTTAATGTCTCAACAAGGGTTTTCATTATTAGCAAGGTACATCCATCATATAGCAAAAAAAACATATTAATAATCACAAAAACATGCCATTTAAGCCTTTAATTTCAACAATTTACCATTTAATTACTTGTTTACACAAAACCCCCATTTAGGTCATCATCCAAAACCAAATTTTTTATCCTTAGATGAGTCCTAAGACTATAATTAAGCCACTAATCATTCCCTCCATGCTAATTATACATAATCTTGATTTTTTCCAAATTTCTACAATTTACAAAACCCTAGCTAGAAAAACTATGAATTTGGTTGGGAAAAAGTAACTTACCATCAAATCCAGGTGTATCTTCCTCTTATGGACGAAAATCCAAGTTCAAGGCTCCCATGAGCTCCCTCTGATCGCAAAAACTAGGTTTTCTTCCTTCTTCCACCATAAAAAATAACTAAAAATTGAGTCTAAACTCAAGATCAAGGGATTTTTCACCTAAACAAGAAAATTTCCAAGCTGAAATAGTAAGGAATCGAGCATAATGGGGATAGGGCAAGGCTAGGGCATAAGGGAAGAAACTGGAATGGGTTTTGGGAAGAAAATGGAATAGAAACAATGTTTAAAAAGTCACCCATCAACGACGTGACATCAAATTCGCTGACGCTGCCCTGCCCTCTTCTTCGATCTGATGCCACAACGTCAAACTTGCTGCTCCCTTTTTGTGCTAAATTTTCACCCTATTTCCATTCTTTATTTCCCCTAAATTTTCCATGAAAATTTCCACATAATTGTGGTATTAAAACACATAATTAGTCTACTCAAAAATATTTAAAATAATATTCTTTTAGTCACCCAATACCCCAATTCTCATAGCACTGCCCTTACTTTTCATAATTTCCTATAAATTTTGTTCCCAAATATTAATTTAAGAATTTTTCAAAAAATTCCACACTGTTGAACACCCTGGTTGTTACATGTATTCAAGTGGAGCATTATGGTTGACTGACATGAATAATGCAACACTTTCAGAGCCTATCAACTCAGAATATGTTAAAATCTTTGAAAGTCCTGGTCTGAGTAGTGCTTGCCATTTCAAATATTTTGGCAAAATTTTGTTCCAATGTCCTAGCAAGATATTGTCACTAGGGAAAGTAGGCATATTGCATTATTAGGAGAAATTTTTAAAAATTGGGAAATATTTTAAAAGTTTCCCCAATTTTTGGAGATAATTTTTATTTTCTCGGTGATATTATCTTGAAGGGGGAAAATCTTGCCAAAATTTTCTCCCCTAAAGTCAAAAGGGTGCCCTAAATGCCATATGCGCCACTATTTTCCCTCTATGTGCATCCAAAACCCACCTAGATCTTCCCCAAAATCAATTTCGAAAACCCTTTCCATGATTTGCAAAAAAAAAAAAGCAAGATTTGAAGCTTTGATTTGAAGATCAAAACTTGACAACATGACTGCCGATGCCTAATCTCCTTATTTCCCAACTGAAATTGATTTTTCTCCTTTGAAATTGATAACGGATGTTTCAAAATCCATTTTTGAATGCATTAATATCGATTTGGAACCTTGAAATCAATGAGAAGAGAAGAAGCATAAATCCATATCATTGACAATGTGCTATAGTTGGCGTTTTTGCAATCTGAAGGCTTCAAATTGACTTCCATTACTTTGAAATCATGAGTGGAGTGTTTGAAAACAAGATTCGTGTGGATCGAAACCTGATTTAGAGGCAAAAATTGACAACAACTTGGTTGTGGGAGGGAGTGAACATCCGCAAAAGCATATTGGGAAAGTTTCCCCATTTTCAGCATCGTTTTCATGCTTATTTCTCTCTAGGAAGGTTCTATTTCAAACAACCAGCAATATGAGATGGATTTTGGATTTTTTTAAAACTTTTTGGGGAAAAATGCATATTTTATGTAGATAATTTAAATTTGTTATGATTTATTTATGTTTTATTTCTTAGAATTTTCATCATGTAAATTAAAATAAGTTGTAGATTGGGTATTCTATTTAAAAAACTTCTAAAACATATGTAAACTAATTATTTTAAAAATTATTTTTTAAAATAATATAAATAATGTTTAAAAATAATAATAAATAAATAAATATGTTGTTGCTTGTTATATATTTATTTTATGGTTTCTTTCTTGTCTTTATTTATGGTTTCAAGATTTCATGCTCAAGTAATGGAAAAAGCGATAAAACTAAGCCACAAGATATTGCTTGGAAGCATAGGAAACTAGTTGAAGAGTATCCAAATGGAGCATAATGTAATTATTATCATCAGCAAATGAAATATGGGGGTGTTACAAGATTGAATGAGCATTTATCTGGAGGGTACAAGAATATTAGAAATTGCCCTAAGGTACCCTCAAATGTTTAGACTAGAGAGGAGTAGGCCAACATTCCATGGGTCTGTTAGGGAGACTGGTAGTGATAGTGGGAATGGTGGAATTATGGGCTATTTTGGGCATAGCAAGAGTTTGAAGGTGACTAAGCCTAAATTATATGAGCAAGTGGGTGAAGTAGAAAAGAAAATTAAGCAAATAATTAATAAGGGAAGGGACAATGTTGCTTAGCTTGAGAAATTTTCTTCTAAGTTTTTCTTCTGTAATGCAATTCCATCTCTTGCAGTAGATTCGATTGCATTTAAAAACTTTGTAGTCATCGCCCAAAGGAAGGAAGAGAATGTAAAACCACCGATGTGGAAGGAAATATAAGGGAAGTATTTAAAGGAACAGGTGGCAAAGATAAATGATTGGATAAATGATCAAAAATTTCATTGGGACACTTATGGGGTAACCATCATGTGTGATGGATGGATAGGCCCAATAAGAATATTCATAATTAATTTTATAGCATATTGCAGAGGTGTTTTAGTATTTATAAAGTCAGTAGATGCATTGGCATATATCAAGGATGCTCGTTACATTGACCAGGAGTTAGGAAAAATGATTGAATGAGTTGGTGCAGATCATGTGGTGCAAATTGTTACTAATAAAGGAACTGCTTACAAAAGGGCCAGCAAAACACTGGAAGAAATATATTCTCTCTACTGGACACCCTGTGTTGCACATTGTATAGATTTGATATTGGAGGATATTGGTCATTGTCTTATAGTGCAAAAAAAATTCAAAGGGCATGCACAATGACTAAGTTTCTATACAACCATAGTTGACTTCTTTCTATGTTTCATAGAACATTTGGGTATGAGAAAGAAATTGTTCATTCTGGCAAAACACGATTTGCTACAAATTACATTGCAGTGGATAACTTATCAAGGCTTGTTAAGCTCTCACAATGGCTTTTAATTTCAATGAATGGTGGACTTCAAAATACAAAAGGATGGAGGATGGGAAGAAAGCACAAGATATTATCATGATGGCTATATTTTGGGATCATGTGCAGTGGGTATTGAGCATACTAGAACCCATTTATCGGGTTTTAAGGATTCTAGACACTGGGACATATCCATCCATGGGTTCCATGTATGAATCCATTCATTTTATGATGCAAGTAATCAAAGAAAACAATCCCAAGGGAGCAAATTGGGTTTCACATATTATAGAGACTCATTCAAAGGGCATGTTAAGTCATCCCCTGCATGATGCTAGTGAGTATATGCTTTAATAAGTTTTACTTTCATGGAAAATATATAGATACTTTTTGTTTACATTGACTAACATAGTTTCTAATTTCTGTAGCTTATTATTTAAACTCCAAATATCATTATGAGCATCATCTAGGTCAAGATGCCCAACTTGGTACCTTCATTTTTAAGGTACTTGAAAAGATTTTTCCTAACAATCTCAATGCTAGGGATCTTGTTAGTGAGAAAACTATATACAATGACCTAATACACTTGTATCATTTTTAAATATTATTTATTAAGAATTGCATATTAAAACTATTTACTTTCTTCAATGCTACAATTGATGTACTTCCAAGATGCGAAGAGCTTATTCGGGATGAATATGTAGTAATCCATTCAAGAAGAAAGCAATGCCATGTAAGTAGAGGATGTTAGCTTCAATTGGTTCATTGCCCTTATTACTTCCTAAACTTCTCGCATATTGCCTAATTGGAGGGCATGCACCATAATTGTAATTCAATGTAGCATTTGTATACCCCTTCTTACAAGTAAACAAGCTAAAAAGTCTTTGACTCTTTGAGTACGATTAGCCACCTCCACTAATGCCATCACTAATTTCATCATCGTTTTCATCATCATCATCATCATGTCCACCACCACCACCACCATCTTTTCTTTTGGATTTATGGTACAAGTTTACATATATTTAGTTTTGTTTTTCTAAGATATATAATAATGAAAAAGTTAATGAAATATTTCAGAAAGTGAAGGAGAAGTGCAAAGGGTGTTCAAAATTTACCAAGATAAATATACTCCTAGTGAGGTGAAAGCAAGTAATATTGATAAGTCAAAGGTTGTTGATGTTAATTCTGGGAAAGATCCTATATATAAAAACAATTTGAAGAATGTTGTTAGTACAAAAGTGAAAACTGAATTAGATTGATATTCAACAGATGCTATAAAAATGATGATGATTGTCTATAGCCTTTCGACATTTTGGCATGGTGGTCTACTTCTAAGTATCTAATTTTGTCACATATTGCTTGAAATATCTTGATTATTCTTGTGTCTACTATTGCTTTTGAGTCTACATCTAGTACAGAAGATCATGTTCTTGACCCACATCGAAGTTCTTTGGCATCTAATGTTGTGGAATGTTTGGTTTGCACTTAAGATTGGCCACCATCACGATTAGATGATACAAAAGAAGATGTAATTAAAATTGGACTAGTTGATCTAGATAACTTTATATTCTTTTGATTGTTCTAATATTTACCTTTTAATTTGAAGTACAAACTTGTATTTGTTATTCTATAGTTTCTATAAAAGGAGTTTGAACTAGTGGTGGTGATAATACTTGATCTATATAACATGGAACTTGAGGTAATTAGAATATATTACCTTATAATGTTAACATTTTGTTGATGATTACTTACTAGTATGATCTTTTCTTATTTTAGGTGGAGATTAATTGAGGTGATGCTACGGAGTGTGCACCAGTGGTACCTAGGGTAGATACAAGCACAGAGGGTACCAGCGGAGGTTCTTTAGGACCTTCTAGTATTTTTACTAGTAAGGCATCATTTTTCACATATGTCTGGCTATAAGAAGACTTTTTGTAAGCATACTAGTATTGAGTTTAGGTATATAGTTTTGATAATTAACAAAACTTGTTTATAACTTGAATTAAGCTAATGATGTTTTTCCTAAGATTTCTTAATTCAAAAGAAGCTTCAAATTTCAGAAGATGCCAAAGTTTATTGAGATTACAAAGTTCAAAAGAAACTTCAGATTTCAGAAGATGCAAGAGTTTATCAAGATTTCAAGTTCAAAAGAAGCTTCAAATTTCAGAGTATGCCAAAGTTTGTCGAGATTTCAAAGCTTCAGAACTTGCACCCAGAAACTACAAAAGAAGCTTTAGAAGTTTAGAGAGATGTTGTTGAGAAAATTCTACACACCATTTAGAAGTTTAAACTGTTTCAAAAATGAGCAACAATGTTTCAGAAGTTGAAGAACCTTCTGCAATCTCATAAGTTAAATTTAGATTATGAAGAAACCAATCAGAACATTGGAAAGCCATCAAAGGTCTAGAAGGTAAGTATGAAAGCTTCAGAGTATCTTCAAAGCATGCTTAAAATGATGAACACAAGTTAAGAAGACAATGAAGTCATTAGAAGATCTGAAGGCTATGTGTAATTTCCTGCACCCCCATCTTATGCATTTTCACCGTGCACTATTGGGACTGATGTAGGATGTTAATATTTTCCTAACAATTCCCCATTTTATGCAATTTCTACCAAACATTCGGCAGAATTACCATGAATTATTAGAGCCTACACCTAGAATATATATATTTAATATATAAAAACTAAATTTAACAATCATAAAATAATTAAGATTAACAACAACTCACACCCACAACCTTAGCTTTGTCCCAAGACCGGAACCAATAATGATGGCAATCACAAAACTACATTTACAATTATATTACTATGACATGCCCATACCATACAATATACATCATTCGAATCTTATTATAGAAATTTAATTTAACTTTTAACTTACAAAAATATAACATGAAGGGATTCCAATCTTAATTTAACATTTTATAATCAAAATGTCTTCAAATCTGGATTATTAGTCCCAATCTACAGTTTGGATTTGTTACCTATCTCATTGCAAAAAAAAGAAAAAATAAGAAGGCGTGAGTCCCGGCAACTCAGTAAGTAGACAAAGGTATAAAACAATAATAAATCAAACCAACCTATTCTAAACCAGAACATGAGTAAAATATCACATTACTAATATATAAATTCATGAGGCTTAAATCCTCATTAATCTAGCAAACACTTTACACCATTCAGGTGTATAACATCACATTTGTGCCATCTAGGCACCCTTCATCACATCCAGACCACTCTAGCAGCACCATAGCTGTGCCATTCAAGCACCACATACAATCTCATTATATCGTATAAGCACCATGGAATGTTTCACTTTCTATCAATATACATTTACCAATATATAGCAAAATAACTAATCATTGGAGAATCCTTATCCCCATAAATCATCAATCTATACATACAACGATGGGATATTCTTTATCCCTCAAATTCAGACATACATATATAAGAATGATAATCATAGCGCATAAATACTCGGGATACTCCCTATCCCCAATCTTCAAACATGTATTTCATGAAAGATATATTAATCATATTAGGGAACATATTGTATCCCCTTCAATTCATGCATACACAATATTCATGGGATAATTCATATCCCATTATGTTCACACAATTATATTGTCAACACATAATACACATTAACCTTTAGAAAATATGGGATATTCACAATCCCCAAACAAAGCATACATGCCCAAATTATAAACAATGGGATATTCTATATTCCAATTATGCATTCAACCGACAAAGAAGGTAGCCTACTTACCTCAAGGTAGACTCCACTCATAGCCCTTGTGTTTCTCAACTTGACTCCTTTTTCATAGTCAGATAACCCTACACATATCATGTAGATCTCAAATTCAATTACGACTTATCTTTCATCAAAATATTTAATCAAATAGCTTAAAGTCATCTCTTATTTGTAGGTTTCTCAACTAACGTAAGATGAGGGGTTTTCATTTCCAATTATATCCTGGACCCATAGCATATTCAATATTAAATTTGTCTCAATAACATGCTAATCATGCCTATCACTCAATTAAGCCAAGCATACTCATGTTTTTACACAAAACCCTCCAATACAATATTCACATGATTATTGTTCACAGCAAGGGATCGTGAAAAATCATATTTTATCAACCCAGAATCATGTAAAATGTATCAAAATCAGTTAATAACCCATTTCCCCTATCAATTTGCATGAATTAATATCAATTTACCTTAGGGTCACTGTTCACAGATGGAATTAATGCAAAATCATGATTTTCCAAGCTTAAATCTTTGTAAACATATCACAAATCATTTATAATCCATTAATCCTCATAAATTCAATACATAATTTATGAGAAATCTCCAATTATCACTGTTCACGAATTTATGCCAAAATCCTAGCATATGAGAAACATGAAATCGGTTAGATAAATTGATATTTATCTTAAAATTCTTGTCTAGCCTCCACTTTCCATCCATTTCCATCTCAAAAATTCCAAATCCCACCATGAATCATGCCCAACTTGGATTCCCAACCAAGAAACATCCTCAAGCAGAAATAAAAATAGGTCTTGATCCATAATTTCAAGGTTTCTTATGGAAATTCAAAGACTTCCATGCTTAAATCACAAAAAAGGGTTTAGGGTGATGGGTTTTCAAGGCTAGGAGTGTGGGAGAACAGGGAAGAAAGAAAAATGGGGAAGAAAGGGACTTAACAACCCTTTAAAATCATAAAATTTTGGTGTTCCTCAGGAACAACAAACCCAGTGCCGTGGCATAGGATTCTAGTGCTGTGAAACACTCCAAAAACCCATTTTCTATGTCAGTGTTACGTCTAGGATTTCAGTACTACAACACTAACCTACTGCCTGACCAAAATAGGTTTTGCATTTTGGCCATATTTACCTCGTATGATGTTAGAATTCTGTGATTCTTGATTTGTTACGAAGATAATTTCAAGATCTAAAACTTTTTGTTTATAATTTTTTATTATTTTCCCTAAATAATAAGTTATTTAGCCTCAAAGTAATCCCATATATTTAACCTAATTTACAGCCCTAAAGACATCCACAGATTTTAACTCTAACTTTCTCATATGATATCCAATTCATATGATTCTAAATCCATTGTCTAAGAAATTTCTAGGTATACGATTTTATGTTGAATACTTTTCCTAATTCATTCATCAGATATGCCAAAAATTGGGTAGAAGTGACACCTATGTCGTATTTAGCTTCATGTTCTCATACACTTACACTTAAATCATGGCCTAAAAATTTCAAAATTTTAGCTAAATTCACATTCGTTATACTCTTAATAATAATTCACACTACTTTCCACATTTTCACGACTCAGGCATTACAAACTAACCCCCTTACAAAAGTTTCATCCTCAAAACTTTAAATACAAGTCCATATGCTAAAATATCATATCATATTTTATTCATATTATGCTTCCATTGCACACTCTAATACACAAAAGCAAATAACTATACATGTCACTAGTCCATTATGATGAATTTACATCTTGTAGATCCATATACTTATGATACACTACACAAGGGTGCTTTTACTGATTATATAATTTAAGCCATAATAAAAACAACATATATAAGATGCTCAAACTAAACTTACTCAAAGCAATATAATATAATCACAAATAATCTAGCAATCCATGTGAATGCCATGGCATATAGTCATAGTTGAAGGATTCAATTGACCCAAACGAGGGTCTTACATAGTCATACTTAATGAATATACATGTAGCCAGCCAACTCAGGGTGTATATGCATGATGCATACTATATCACATACATGGCACATCCACGTGCTCATAATATGTCCATCAAATTATATATACATATTCATTAACATTAACCAAAGCAACATCAAGATAACACTTATGATGCAATAGTCATGATGAAATACATACAATACAAACTTCTTCACCATCCCAACCATGCTCATCCACTAGGCACTGTCACTTGGCCCTCCAGGCCATCTAAGCCAATCATTAAGCAATGCCCGGCCATAGCGGCTACCCTCACAACCACCTCACTAGACATATAGGCCACACCGTGCCTCTAAGGTGTCATTAGTGGTTTTCATGAGTTCACCACCAACTAACTATTTTGCACTAGTGGTTTTCACAAGCTTACCATCAACTCATTATTTTACACTGGTGGTTTTCATGAGCTTACCACCAACTCACCATTTTGCACTAGTGGTTTTCACGAGCTTACCACCAACTCACTGTTAGGCATTATTATTATCAAACTCATACATATTCATACTATCCATGCACCGCATATATCATCGATTCAAACATGCATAAAAACACATCCCACATGTAAAAAATTGCATCAATGAATTGGTTCAATCAAATAACAAATTCAATGCCACTCGTCAATCATATCATCAATCAAAATAGTTCAATTCAATCATAACAAAGCTAATGTCAATTAACACAATCAAGGCAGACATACCAATTCCTTCAATTCAATATGGTCACAAGCAAAGTCATTCAATGATGCATAGATTCATCATCATTTACAACAATCAACCATTTCCACATCATTATTCCTAATTTATGATGCTGCAATATCAATAACATTTCAATCAAATAATTCACCACTTATCATCAATTAAATCAATGCCATCTCGGCATTACAATCAATCATAGTCATAACATTCTGCAAATGTCACCCATAGTTTACGATATGCATGCATTGTAGTATCTATTCAACCATTCACCCAGATGCACATCTGGGATGCCAGTCATCACATGTTGTCCCATCAAGGCAATTAAACAAACAAAAAGGTTAACATCCCACCTTATCTTAAGGAATCTAATGATTCCATTATAAACAAATAAACAACTGAACTCAATTTTTTAGTTTCTAATACCTATACATGAAACTTCACAGTTTCATCATTTCACTTGCATTCTAACAGTCAATTTCAAATACACTATAAACAAACAACATTCAATTCCAACTCGATTCATGAAACTTCATAGCTTCATTTATTCGACACACTATATAATATAATGTTCAAACATTCCATATCAAACACACTATAAAGGATAATATATCGATCTTCTCATATGATGCACAAATGGGCACTACCATGCTTCACTGCGCTATTCTAATCATACAAAGGCGTAAACCATCCCTAGGTCACTCTTGTGCTATCACAACACTATCACCTGCATTTCATATTAGTATGATCTATGCATTATCATATCAATTTACAAGTATTATATACATATTTTCCTTTTTCCTCACTCATGCCTTCTCGATACAACTGACATTTTCCTCACATTCTAATGTTCGTTTATACTTTCAATAGGTCAATAAACTTATATCGACATGTCATGTTCTCTTTCTTCCAATAACTATTGCTATGAAGATTTTAGGCTTAGTGCTCTCATACAGATGAACAGGTAGGCTCTGATATTATCCGTGACGCCCTGCACCTCTACCCTACGCATTTTCACCATGCACTATTGGGGTCAATTTGGGATGTTAATATTTTCCTAACAATTCCCTATCTTTGTATAATTTTTGCTAAAAATTTGGTAGAGTCTACCCTACATTATCAGAGTCTATACCTAAAATACATACATTTAATATATAAAAACTACATTTAACAATCATAAAATAATTAAAATTAATAAGAACTCACACCCACACCCTCAGCTCTGTACCAAGATCGAAACCGATCATAATGGCAAATACACAGCTACAATTATAATTATATCACTATGACATGCCGATGCTATACAATATACATCATTCTAATCTTATTAAAGAAATTTCATTTAATGTTTAATTTATAAAAACATAACATGAACAGATTCCAATCTTGATTTACCATTTCATAATCAAAATGTCTTCAAATCTAGATTAACAGTCCCAATCTACAATTGGGATTCTTTACCTATCATGTCAGCTAAAAAAAATAGAATAAGAAGGCATGAGTCCAGGCAACTCAGTAAGTAGGCAAAGGTATAAAACAATAATAAATCAAACCAACCTATTCTAAACTAGAACATGAGTAAAATATCACATTAACAAAAAATAAATTCATGAGGCTTAAATCCTCATTAATAGGGCAAATACTTTACGCCATTCAGGCCTATAACATCACATTCATGCCATCTAGGCACCCTTCATCAAATCTAGACCACTCTGGCCGCACCATAGTTGTGCCATTCAAGCACTATATACAATCTCATTATATCGCATAAGCATCATGGAATGTTTCACTTTCCATCCATAACATTTACTAATATATAGTAAAATACTAATCATGGGAGAATCCTTACCAATCTATAAATATAATGATTGGATATTCTTTATCCCTCACATTCCGACATCCATGTACAAGAATTGGGTAGAAGTTACACCTATGTCGTATTTAGCTTCATGTTCTCATACACTTACACTTAAATCATGGCCTAAATATTCCAAAATTTCAGCTAAATTCACATTCATTATACTCTTAGAAATAACTCACAACACTGTCTACATTTTAATGCCTCAGGCATTACACTATGATCTTAATATAAATGTATGGTTTCGATGCCAAACAAAACTTGATAATAGATTATGTACTAATCATTGTTGCTAAGCTTTTAGTATGCAAAATCAAGTTGCAGGCCTTACAAAAAAATGAACATCAAAAACATATTCCAAGGCATCATGGCTTAGGTGAGTACAGAAGCAAAAGGCAAAGTACCATTATAGACAATGCCCAAATGAAAAGGATTCAACTAAGTTTCCATTCATCTATTAAACGGGAGATTATATCTGACAAATGCAAAGCAGCAGACTTCGTCTATCATAAGTAAGCCATAGTTAAGCTAATGATTATCTGATTAAAAAAGACAAAGGTGGAGAAGTGAAGGTCATCTGGCAGAGTAGTGAAGTTCATCTGGCGAAGCAATGACATTTGTCTATATATCTAAACTCATCTATTATCTACAACAGATAACCCAACAGATGAAGTGGTGAAGAAAAATTCGTTTGCACCTCAATGATTAGTTTATTACCTACAATAGATAACCCAACAGATGAAGTGGTGAAGAAAATTCATCTGCACTTCAATAATCCATCTATTACTTACAACAGACAACTCAATAGACAAAGTGCTAAAGAAACAAGTCATCTGCGCTTCTATAGTTCAACAAACAATAAATAAGATAAAGTACTAGAAAGGATAATTCATCTATGATTCTAAAATCTGTCTGTTACTTACAACAGACAACTCAACAGATAATAGATGAAATGACACCTCCATGACTTGTCTGCTACTTATGATGGACAAACCAGAAGATGAAGGAACTTTGTCTGATGAATAGCTAGATAGATACTTCGTCTGTCATAAGTAAAGACGAACAATAGGCAAACCAAAACATTGGTCTCCATTCAGCATTAATGATGCCCTTTCTATATTGATGAAAGAATCAGCCATTGCAGCAATACCTCGACCAATGCTTATTAGGATTTTGGAAATCATCTTCTCTAAGGTCAACATTGCAGGCATTTCAATAGACAAGTATTAAGCAAAACTTAGAAAATTCAAATGTGTTAATCAGAATAGTCTTTTGTCATTAATGGAGTTTACTTACCACCAACAGTTGGAATTCAAAATAGTTATAAATGAAGCATCGTTGGAGCAAGAGGAAGTAACCAAGTATTAACAAAAATATTTAAAAATTCTCTTGAGAGCATCTACTGATTTGAGCCAAACCTTTTGCAATCTTTCAAGAGTCAAGAGCCTTACATTCAAACCTTCCTCAACTTTCTTTGAAGGCTTCCAACCACCTTTCAGGAAGATCATTTACTTTTGCATTTAATTTTTAGAAACCTTCTCCTGTGCTTATTGAGAAATACATATGCTTCAACTTCTGATATTCATTCTTTGTAAATTTCTTGAGCTATTTGTTGAGACTAGACTCAAGAAGAGTTATGACTTTTTGAGTGTAGACAAGAGCTATTTATTTATGCCCCATAGAGCTGGAATCTAGAAGAGTGCTGAGAGTACTCTATTTATGCCCCCTATAGCTGGAATCTAGAAGAGTATTGGGAGCATTATGTTTATGCCCCCCTAAAGGTGGAATCTAGAAGAGTACTAGGAGCACTATTATAATTATGCTATTGAGAATAGTGGAACCCAAGACATTAACAGAAGAGTGTTCTTGGAAGAATGGAGTAGAGTATTTACTTAAACCACTATAAAAATCATTGTGTCTTAGTTACCTGTACATTGGTTGATTGAGTGATTAAATGAATTGCTAGAGGGACATTTAATCCTAAAGGGGTTGAGCAATTTTTTTAAGTACCCAATTCACCCCTCCCCTCTTGGATGTTTGCCCAATCTTTGAGACCAACATATGACAAAAACATTTCAAAGCATCTTTAGAGTATTCTTCATATGGTAAACACAAACTTTAACGGCTAACTTAAAGTTCGAGGATCTTAGAAGTGAAGTTCAAAACATATTGAACTGTTAGAAGATCTAAAGATCAAGCTAAAAGGCTTCAAAACATGTTCAGAGGATGAACTCCATGCTTCAGTGCTCATAAGGAATAATCAAAGTTTATGCAGAAGCATTCTAGTATGCTTCAAAGCATCTTTAAAAGATGCCTCAAATGATGAATAAAAGCAGCCATTAGAATGTCAGTGCTCAAAAGAACAATTTAAGTTTATTTGTAAGTAAGGGAGTCTCTTTAGAAGATCTTCAGATGATGCTTCAAATGATCAACATGCCCCCAAAGGGAAACAAAACCCATTAGAATATTAATCACCAAAAGGAACGAAGTTGATGTTCAGAAGATCTAAAGAGAGCTTTAGAAGATCTAAAGAAATGCAGTAATGGCAATCGACTAGGGATAAGGAGTTCAGAAGCTTAACTTTAGAAGTTCTAGAGCATGTTTATAAGGCATTATATCTACGTTGAAAGATACCTAACCTTTAGAAGTTCTAAAGTTTAACTTCAGAAGCTCTGAAGCATGTTTATAAGGCTTTACAAAAGACATAGGAGGCATGGTGATGAAAAATCCATGACATCAAAAGTTTCAAAGTTTAACTTCAGAAGTTTCAAAGTTTAACTTCAGATGTTCTTAAACACAAATTGCACATTATGAATGTTTCAGAGTCACCACGTTCCAAGTTATGAAGTGCTAATTTCAGATGTCTAAAGTCATGGCAACTTCAAACTGCCTGAAGACGCAGAACTCAATGGTCAAAACTTTGAACATTTCCATTGCATTAAATGAGCTCCATCTATCCCAATGGCTAGAATTTGAAACCTAATATAAAGGGAGTAAATCTGGGATGTCCAAGTGGTTGTTGAACTGATTATTTAACATTTCACAGAGCTTTAACTTTCATACTCTCAAGCAACTAAAAACCAAAGCTTTTTAACCTTCTTCATCTTTTAATCAAGGCTTTCTACAACAACAAGAGAAGACATCATCTACTTATAGCAAGCTTTCAAGTGTACTAAAGATTTTTCCACAATTACAAGGAAGCACTACAAAAGTGTAATCTTTTCTTTATTATTTTATTTATGTATTTCTTGAGTTAGTGTTGGAGATAAAACTCAAGAAGAATAAGTGTGAGAATTGGAGTATGTCTCACAATCAGCTTGTTGGTCTATTTTCACCCCCTAGAGATGGAATTTAGAAGAGTGCAGTGGCACTAAAGTTTATGTCTCCTAGAGCTTTAATCTAGAAGAGTGCAATGGCACTAAGATTTATGCTTCCTTGAACTAGAATCCGGAAGAGTGCAATGATACTAAGGTTTATGGCCCCTTGAGCTGGAATCAAGAAAAACAACTTGATTATTAGAGTGTCTCATAATAAATTGCTAAGTTGTTTATGTCCCCTAGAGATGGAATCTAGAAGAGTGCTAGGTGCAATAATTTGTATTCTATTAAAGAGATAGTAAAACCCAAGACACAAGGGATGTCTTCTTGGAAGAGTGAAGTAGGGCGGTTATCCTGAACCACTATACATCATGTCTGCTTTATGTGATTGCTTTACTTCTTACTATTTACATTTTGACATTCACATTTTGTTATATACCTTAGTAAAATGTTTAAAAGAGGGAATTTAAATTAATAGGGGTTAAGCAAAAAAATTTTACAAACCCAATTCACCAATCCCCTTTTGCATTAAGTCAAGCCTAAAGGGACCAAAAACTTATTTATTTGTTTGTCACTTTCTCTTTGGTCTACTACATTTGTAGGTCAATTGATTTGTTCCCCCGATGTTTTGTGGTTCATGAAGTGTCTTGCTGGGTCATCTCCATCCAGCTTCGAGTGTCCCAGTCAACACTCGTGGATCGATAATGTCGAACCTAGTAGAGGTGCTGCCACTATTCTGTCATCAGGTAGAGAGCCTAGTTCCTCCCATCCTTGTTCTCCCATGGCCCCCTTGCGTAGCAATCCTGCAATGTCATCCTAGAGCGGTCCCATTTCCACATCTCAGCACAATCCCGCTAATCTTTCAAAGACCATCACCTTGCTGCTAGAGCATCCTGATCTGCCCCCCTTCTTTGTCAACAAGCTGGCTTATGGTAGAGATCTCGCTCATGTTAGCGACATGAGTTATGAGGAGTTTGACATTGAGTTTGCTTTCGAAGTTGTATGATGGTTGATTTGTAGCCACATTGTCATTTGGCATAGGCAAAAGGTGGTAAACAAGCCAAGCCAAGCCAAAAAGTGTTTGGCTGAGGTCGAGACCGAGCTAGCATAGGTAAAGTAGCGGCCAACAAAGACAAAAGTAGTGCTCACTAGGGAGTGGATGCACTCTTCGTCCTTTGCTAACCTAGAGCTTGAGTGAGACCTGGCTATTGTAGAAAGGGCTAGTCTACAGGTGGCTCTAGACAAGGAGTGGAAGCATTTCCTAGAGCTAGAGGAGAGTGCTTCCGCAATAAAGGCTCAAGAAGAAAATCTGATCCAAGAGCATGATGTAGTCAGGGATGAGCAGGATCAGGCAGAGACCGCACAGAGAAGAGCTGAGTTAGCCCTTGAGGAAGTGGAAGCTACTTGTAAGGTAGCTGAGTTAGAGTGCAATGTGGCTATAGAGGCTGTTGATGCCAAAGTTGCGGCCTTCGCTATGTTGGAAGTGGAAGCGGGTATTCGTGAGGAAGCGCTCATGGGGGAGGTGGCTCGGCTGACCCGAGCGATCTCACTTTTACAAAAGGAGCAGGCTTCAACTTTAAGTCAAGCTTGTAGGGAGCGCTTGGAAGAATTCACATCATTTCCAGATTTTAAAAATTTTCTTCTCAGTCAGGGGGCTAACATATATTCAAAGGGTTTTGATTCATGTAAGAGAAAACTGTCTTGCAAGTTCCCCGACATTGATGTGAGTGATATTGTACCAGATTAGTCTGATGACGAGGCATAGAATGCGTGTAATCTTCTAAAAAAAATTAAAGGCTCATTTTTTTCTTTCAAGATGCATATTTTTGTCACGTGCCTCCTGGCAGTAGATGACTTACTAAGTTTCATATGTTTCATCCTCTCATGGGGATGGCTTTTGTCGTACCTACGGGGTTTCGTCCTCTTATGGGGACGTTGCTTGCTCTCGTGGGGTAGTTTAGTCTTCTCATGGGGATGTCTTCTGTTGCATCTGGGGGGCTCCACCCTCTTATGGGGATGTTCACTCACTCTCGTGGGGTGGTACCATCCTCTAATGGGGACATTCATTCGCTCTCCGAGGTAATACCATCTTCTCATGGGGATGTCTTCTGTCACGCTCAAGGGGGTCTGTCCTTGATGGTTCAAATTATAATTCCTCACAAATGTATGGATATATAGCAGTAAGTATACAATGCAAGGGTTGATCCCATAGAGAATGACCAAACTGATTTAATTAATTTTATTTACTGAACTAAACTATCTTTAAAAAGAATGTATTTATAGCTAAATGAATAAGGTGTAATGATTGATAGAAATTCAAAAACTGAATGCAATGGTAAAAATCAATGACTAGTAATAACGCAGGGAGATAAACAAGATGTAAGGGTCTAGGGATTTGATTTCACCACTAAAGGATACACCCTTGCTAGTGGAATGTTGGATTCAATGCTTTACTTAGGTTCGTTCTTTCAAATGTAAGATCAATACCATTAGGTGTGTGGGTTCAAATCAAGTATTTTCACTTATTCCAATTACCTATAGTGTATAGCATAATTGAGGTAAAAACCCATTAAACTCAAAAAACATAATGAACCAAAATAATATGGTTTAACATATGGTGTCTACCTTAACCATCTATCTTTTTCATTTAAAGGAGTTCATGGTTTAGCATATGGTGTCTACCTTAACCATGCTTAGATAACCAATCTAACTCATACCATTGGTGATTAAGCAATAAAATGAGTTAAATCATTGTAAACAACATAATGAATGAAATAAGATCATATAGTCATTTATAACCAATAATCCATATAACAAAGAATATCGAAAAGGGTTACATTTTTAACCTAGAAAGAGAGATTTAGTTCATAATATAAATCAAAACAACTCTCTTAAACTGGATCATCACAATGAAGAACATCCTCTCTTCTTCTTCTTACTTACTTGCAATCTCCCTTCTTCTCCACAAGAAACTTCAAAGTTCCTCCTCTTAGAACCCTCAGAAAAGAACCCTAAACGAATGTGGAAACGATACTTGTAAAAAAACCTATCACATTGCCTTAAAAAACCCCCAACAGAGCTAGTAGAAATCTGCTGAAATTAAGGAGTGACGCCACCTTGCTCTTGCTGGTTGCATGAGGTTGTTATAACAGAGATTGGCGCCAACGTCGCCAGGTGGGTTTTACTCTTGTAAGGTGACTTTTTAGCTCCTTTGCAGTTTTCTTCTTTTCCACTCTTTGAGCTTCATCTTTTCCTTTCATTTTCTCTTCTTTTCTATCTACCAAACACTTAAAAAATTCAACAAATAAATATGAAAAACATCTAAAATTAACGAAAACTTACAAATAACTCAGCTTGAACATATATAATTTAAGTGAATAAAATTCACTTATCAAATACTCCCAAACATACTTATTTGCTTGTCTTTGTGCAAAGTAGAAACATAAAAACTCAAAAAGGATACAATGAACATTGATCTAGGTCATTAATCAAAAATCTCAATAAAATAAGTATAGTTAAGAGGAAACTATCAAAATATCACATATATGTTTAATTTTCAACCTGAGCATTTCCTTTCCACCTTAGTTTCCTTGTGCATGTGCAAAAATTATAGCCATTTCAATCTAGATTTTTTCACACTTAAACTCATTCAAGCAACTTAATAATACATATTAAACACAACCTTGAGAATTCACGAATTAAACCAAAGAGATTGCTTTAGATGAGCATTTGATATTTTTCCTTTTTGTGGGCTCTATTACTATCACATTCCTCTTTTTTTTTATCTTCTTTTCCCAAATGTGATCTCCCCTGTTCCTCAAGCTATATTATTATCACACCCCCAAACTTGTTTTCTTTCCAATTCATAAAGATGTGATCCCCCTTATACACAATGAGTTTTTACTTTTGTTTTTCTTTTATCTCATCTAATGCATGTCTCAATGTAGTTACACTAAATTCTAGAATTCAAATTCAATAATGCATACTTAGTCTCTTAAACTTATGCTAACTATACAAATATTTCAAAAGAAATGGGTAAGTCAATGTGATCAATGTGTATAAGGAATCTATAGCAAATTAGATAAAGGAACAAGTCAAGCATGCAAACAATAGTGATTTCTATCATTTTCAACTTAACTATTGTCAAATGTCACATATATGTCATTGGTTTCGCATGATGATCCTAATCAATGTTCAAAACAAACAAAACATACCTATATATGTTATTTATTATTATTATTATTATTATTACTTACAATTTTAAAACCAAACATAACCACAATCAAATAAACATAAACTATCCAAACACTTAAACATAACATATAAACTATCCAAATACACACCACAAAAACTAGACAAACCAAACATACCATAAGCTAAGACAAATTCATTTATAAGCAAAATACTAACACCCTAAACTTGAAAGCAACATTGTCCTAAATATGGAATAAAATGACTTCCCTGAAATGGGTGAGATCGATTGTTTAAACTATCTCCTTCCTCCAAACTCTCAAATTCTTCTACATAACCCAAGAATGTTGGTGGAGTGAGGAAAACAATTGAGTTGTCACCTTATGATATTTTGCAACTCTAGAGCATGGTAGTTAAAGTATTATTGTGGTCCACCATATATTTGAACTGTTGCCGCTACTCCTTCATCATTTGCCGCTACCAAGATTGAATTCCCACTAGGCATGATTGGAGCTCAACAAGAGTGGGTTCTCTAGTCTCTGTTGGGAAAATTGGAGTTGCAGATGAGGTACCAACTCTAACACTTATACACGATGACTTTTTGAAAGTTTCCATAATGGCATCATTGATTGCTGGTAAAGGTTGTTGGAGTTCCTCTTTAGTAATGGTAGGAACTCCAATCATAAGGCACAATTGGCAGATAAGTGAAGGATGTCTCAGTCCATTTGTGAGCCTCCCTATGATGAAAGAAATGATGGAACGCTTGATTACCCGGCCCACATCGATGGACAGGTCAATCTAAATTGCATAGTTGAGAATGGCTTGCACCTTTATCACATCAGAAACATGATTGGATGGCAATAATTTAGCTTATATAAAATATTATCATGCCTTACTCATTGCATCCAAGTGCCCTCTTAGGAAACTGATTATCTTGTCATTTTGGGTCTTTCACATGCTGCCAGATCTAGTAAGGTAAGAGATGATGGCATTATAATTAGGTCCTTGCTCAATCCAAGCTGAGTACTCATCCTCTTCAATGTATACAAGCTTATATAATTAGTTGATGGAAAATTGGTCCAAAGGCTGCATCTTCCCATGCACAAGTGCCTTTAACTCTCTCGAGTTAGCTTTGTATTATTCTCGGGCATTGGCATTGAATTCCCTGATCAATGACACCACTACAGCATGAAGTTGAGCTATAAATCTCATCCAATTCTGGACTTGAATGAGATCGATGATGTCACTATATGTTATGTAAAAGACTCTTTCTTTGATTCCTTCTCAATCTATAAGAGAGTGTCTAAAGATATCTTAAGCTCTGGCATTAAAAAATGTGGGCTCTGGTGGTGCATCTCTCTTATGTTCCTTCTCTTGGAGGGTCCAACAAAAGTGGACTTCTTTGGAGGCATGGTGATAACACACAGAATGCAATATCCAACTACCTTGAGCAACCAAAATGAGGCAAAATTCCCTAGGCTCCTCTGGACCCAATTACACAATTCCACTTCACTTAGAAATAGTAAGAAGCACAATCAAGAATTCATGCATACACACCATAAGAAAAGGTCCTTTCCTTAACTAAGGCAATTACTGAAACATGTAGCATGCACTTGGAATTTTCTCAAGGTTTGCCTTCATGGGACCTCAAATTCCACTTCATTACACATTTAATCTTCTCACTTAAACCCTTGCAACATTTGCCAAAGAGAAACCACACACACACTAGCTCAAACAATTCGTCAGACACCTAGTGTGCACAATGAGAAAAAGTCTCCCAAAGACAAGAACTCATCTCTATTTCTCCTTAATCCACCAAGAATACAAATAGAAGAAGGTTTGAGATGCTAGAAGTGACTTACTCTTAATTCCAAGAAGATGCTCATGAATTTGTCCAACCCAACTAAAAATGGTTGAGGAAGAGGATGAATGGAGGAGTGGTTGAGTTGAATCCAAGGAGGGTGCTAGAAGAAAGAAGGTGTTGATGATGAAGCTTTGAGTTTAGGAGGGTGAAAATGGGGTTTAGGGTTGTGAGGAGAGGTTTTGGAGAGAAGGGGAGAGAGGGAGGGAAAGAGCTCACAAAGTGGGAATGGGAATGGGGAAAGGAACAAAAGGATGCGCATGGCTTCAAGTGATGTTCGGACAACACCAGGTGGCTGCCTCAGTTGTCTTGCAAAGAATTCTGAGATCGAGGGTGCCAGAATGGGAGCCAGCGGTGCCAAAATGTGCTGTCTAATGATGGATCTCCAGTGCCAGCGATGCCATCTTGCTGCCTTGTCTTATAACACATGATTTTCCAGCGCTAGTGATTTACTTCTTTGAAATTAATTTGTTTTGCTCACCAATTTCCTTGTTCATGAGCTTAACCTGACAAACATGAAACAACAATGTACTAAGTATAGCAAATAGAAAAATATCAATGTAATTTAATAACTTAAAAATCTAATCAAGTTTATTTAAACTAATGCAACTAGCATACTTTATTAATGCAAGAACATCACTCTGTATAAGAATTTGAAATAAATGAAAGATAAAACAGCTTGGTCGCCTCCCAAGAAGTGCTTTATTGAATGTCTGAGCAAGATGAACTCCCCTTTTTCTATAAATTTTCAAATTCACACACTTCATTCAGTTGCATTGACACATCATCTCTATTGTATCTCTTAACTTGATGACCATTAACCTTGAAGGTGCTCCCATCTTTTGGATTCTTTAGTTTAACTGTTCCATGAGGGAACACTTGTGAAATAAGGAATTGTATCAAGGATAAAAAATGAGGAAGAAATAATGTAAATGGAATGACATGACCGGAATTGGTCACCTTTGGAATAAACCAAATAATTTC
>JAYJMB010064514.1:2205-13933 GCA_036873735.1 Pouteria campechiana
ACCACCATAAGAAATTATCACGGTTCAAGCAAATTGTGATGATATTGACAGAATGAGAATCAATGTTTGGGGCTTAGGAAATTTTATGGTTGCACGGATTAGAAAGAGAAGGGGCAGACTCAAATGATACTTCAGACATGGTGGGTAATTTGGCTGTGCAAAGGAACGACTATGTTTTTCTTTTATTTTCTTTTTCTGGGGAGAATCAAGAAAGGAGTTCCTACTCTAATAACATATAAGAAAAAAAAATTGAATAATATTCTATGCATATTGACTCTATATGATTTACATGAGGATCTCTTATAGAGAAAATTACAACTCGAAATAGGAAAATCTCCTTACAATAGCTGGCTAATAATTGGCTTTCCTATTTTACACCATTGACCAAATCATACTATTGACAACTAATCAAATCTCCTAATAATCAGTTGTATTACGGCCAAATCCCTATTTTCCAACAAACAGCAATTAATAGAAAAGTTGATTTTGTGTTGGCAATGTTATCATCATGCATATAGCATTTGTAGTACATTATGATAGGAGGAGAAGGTAAAAGGGGCTTCCATGGGTTCACCATCACAAACTAGGAAAGAAATCACAGAAGTAACAACTTGCACTAGCTGAGAAGCTATAGCAAGCAATTAATAGCCATCTTTGGTAATGATGCACATACAACTAATGAGCCTATCCAAAGCCAACCAAATCTTAAAGCAACATGGAAGGTGACGATGCAAAAAAGCAGAGGATCCCTTTTAAGCACTGCTTGAAAAATCAAAAGACAAAATGACTGATTCCTAGAAAATTGAAGTTAGCAGTGGTTCGGATTAAGATTTGGATTTAACCTAGATCCCATCCAATTAAACTAGATTCGGATCACTAAATAGATCTCTCAGTTTGGATTATAGTTTTGAATATTGGTATCTAATGCTATAACGGCTACCTGGAAAAAATTATATGATACAGTGCATTAGTTTCAAGACCCTATTAGCTAGTATCAGACAATTTTTTGAGCCAAAATGTGAAAAAAAATAAAAAAAAAAGAAAATTTGAAGTATATAAGAATATATAGTCATTTTACATTTTGAATATATAAAAAATGGTTTGTTAGTACATGACTACATTCATACTAAGAATGAATATTTATGTTTATTGATTTGGCCAATGTTAATTATCAATGTCAACATGAAATTTTGCACAAATGACTAGCATTTGCTTTGAACATGTGATTATTATCATTATACATCAACTAATAAATAAAAACTATTTGATTAAATATTCAATGGAAAACGCCAATGCCATCCCAAACCATTTCACTCCATGTGAAATTTTGACAACTAATAATGAGGGTATTAAATAATATAGATTTTAAAATTTGATATACAGAATAAATAAATAATCTCATGTGCATACATTTATATCAAATCAAATACATTAGCTACAATTAAAATTTTATTTTTAATTTTTAAAAATATATTTTAAGTTCCTAAAAATTCAAATTTCAAATATAAAAATTATAAAATAAATTTAATAAGCAAAAATTTTCATATCGAATCAAATAGGTTATAAATAAACCAATCTTATATATTAATGTAAAATAATTTTCAAGATTTTAAAATCAAAAAATAAAAAATTTAAATAAAAAATAAAAAATACGTTTCTAAACACTTTATATCACAAAAAGTATCCCCAAGGGTAATTAAACATATTATAGGTAAATGCTAAATACATGTCTAGAATTCAAAAAAATAATTTCTTGAAATTTTTTAAGCCCAAAATTATAAAATATATATAACATAAAATAGATTTTCAAAAATATTATAGCATAACAAAAATCTGTTTTATAGGGTAGCTATACGACTAATTCTGCTTTATGAGGTAGAATGTTAGGCAGTCAAAGAACTCCATATATAAAACGAATAAAGCTAAAATGAAAATGTTGATATGGAAGAGTGATAAAACAAAAAAAGATAAAATTAGAAACGAAGTAATTCAAGAAAACCTAAGGGAAGAATCAACAAATAATAAAATGAGAAGAAGTAGACTTAAGTGGTTTGGTCGTGTCAAATGGAGGCCAGGAAGGGCGCCAGTTAGAAGGGATAAATTTATCAGAGTAGAAAGCATTAAAAAAACAAGAGAAAGGCTAAAAATACTTGACTAGAGGTTATTAAAAAAGATATGACAAAACTTGGACTTAATGCAAATATAATTCAAGATTAAAAAGAATGGTGCAACGGAATCCACACAGCTAACCCCATGTAAGTGGGAAACAGCTTATGATAATGACAATGACGATGATGATGAACAAAAAAGCCTCTAAATTATCTAACATGCCTCATCATTATCATAAGCTATCTTGCCACTTTAATGGGGTTAGCTGCACGGATCCTCTTATACCAAGGATTATGTCTTCAGTAACCTAAGCATTTTCATATCTTTGCTGCTAATTGCTAGCCATGTCTTCAATAAATTATCTAACATGTTTATGAATTAAAAAAATATCAAAATTATGTTAAAAAATTATAACAACAAAATAAAAGATAAAAATTAAACTCAAATTGACTAGATAAAAATTAAACTCAAATTGACTAGATCTTGGATGATTTGGATTTCCTTAGTAAATCTTACCTGGATGTGCATTTTGAAGCAAACTGAATGTGTAAAATATAACTTTTAAGGATAAATTCATAGAGTTTTCAACCCAACTATCTGTCATTTAAAACTTATTTCAATCCTCCTCTGGGATAGAAAATAGCTCCTATTCTCTATACTCAACTTATATTTTGAAGAAAGCAAGAGTTCTTTTGATTTAAATCCTTAATATATCTTCTCCTAAAACTTGGATGAATTTTTCGAAAATAGTTTAAATCCCAATAAAGCTTATTTTCATTTGTTTAAACTACTCTAATGTAGTAAAAAATAGATTAGAAGGAGATGAGAATGGTGCTTGAAGAGGAATAAGGATTTTTACCAAACATCAGCAAACAATCATATAAACGGACAAAGGCCAATACACATCAGCCAATACGGTCCCAAAAAAGGCTGATATAGATCTTTTTTCTCTCTCATCTACTCCAAAATTATCCTGAGTTTTGTATCAGCCCATGCAAATGCAGATATAATATGACCGTGGATTGAATCCCAACTGATGAATCGAGGTTTCAATATCACGCTAATATATAACTTAAAAAAGTTATCAATACCATGCACAAAATAATTTTGTAAAAAATTCATATCATTCATTTACAATGCCAAGACCATCTAGAAGAAATGTATAAAATGAAACTGTGTCAACTTTGAATCTGCATTTATGTGGTCCATCATATCATAAGTCAGATCTCAATCAGACATATTTCTCAAACAAAACCAGATTTGGATTGGGAAAGATTTAATCAAAGATGCTGTTTACAACACTAATGAATATGCTTCAATCATGCAATCTGCGAAGTCAATAATCCCTCCAGAATGGCTAAAATGTACACATCCACACCAGAACAAATGCAAATAAGAATAAATACATTATGTAAACATTTTCTGCAGCACTTTTTGGCTTAATGCATTTCCATTAAACCAATAGGAAGGATTATTGTTTATAACAGCAAAATGTGTAATTACAAAATTTACCCTACCAGCATAGAATCTATAAAATCATGCTCTATGGCATAGAATGATAAAACACATGCTCTAAGAGAAACATAGGTCATGACCCAAAATTTGGTACAGTCCAGGTTATCTAGTGATAATTCCAGAGTTCAAGTGTCCTGCTGCCATATAGGACGAGAAATAGTTTGGGCCCACTTCAAGTGACCAAGATATATTATTTGCATTATGGACTACTCAGAAGCATGATGCCAACATTACAGCACTTTTACCGTTCCATCCACGTTAATTCATTAAACAGAGAGATAGTAATTAGTTTTGGGGCCTTGAAGTGATCCCCAAGTTCTAGGCATCTAACCAGACACAACACTGACCACATTTCAAAAATTCATTAGAATTTATAGATGAACTTAACTGCTTACAAATCAAATGCTAAATGTTCAGCACAGAGACACCTAGCATTCCACAAAGGATTCAGCACACCTCATAATCCAAACAAAAGGCACCAAAAAGATTCATTGATGTTGAGTAAAAATTGTTCACGAATGCATCCAAATTAAGCACCACCAACAGCATAGCTAGAAAAGGACCACCATGCAATTTGTACTAGAATGAGAATTCAAACCTGAGGCACCACATTTACCACAGATGTTATGACCACTGAAATTGATTGCTCCTGTAACCATAAATAGAAATTGCAACTGACTTACAAATGTAATGGATAATACAGTTCTCAAGGATACAATAAATTAGGAATATGCAGGACATTACTTAAAACAAGCAACAATAGCAGATAAGTAAAAGGAACATTTCAACAATCACACCTCACAAAATGAAATTTTGGTATTCTATGAAAGCATTACCATCCCCATTGACATTAAGCATGATAAGAATTCATAATAGAATTACATGCATGAATAAATACAAGATTTTTCAGAATTAACGTTCCTCATTTCTTACTCTTTGAACCAGCTTTGATATCATATCTAGTGTACAGAGTACCTTCCGTCCTTGCATAAGCTGACTCCTAGAACCACCCATAGCAGTGCATAAGTTTTGCATATTTATGTGAAAAAATGTTCCAAAAGATAGAAATAAGACACCCAACTTGATCAAGATATGAAGCAATGATCACATTACCAAAAATATTACAAATTTTCAAGCTTCAAACTATAAAAAGTCCCAAATAGGTGGGCCATTATTGCCAAAACGACCCCTCTCATGGCTAAACCATTCATTGCACCTCATGATCTAAAAAATGGGGCATTTTTTATAGGATTAATGTTAACTACAAGAGCTACAATTTAAATTTTGATATTGATTAAGCTCACCATTGATATTATCATCCCATCTTATTGTTCCTTGTTAGAAAATGCATCTTAACTCTATGTATGAACTGTTGCTGATTTTATCCTCACTTGAAATCTGAATTTGATTAGTCTGGATTTGGTTGAATCTAAACATTTGCAGAGTCTATTAGATCTACCTTCATCCATTGCTTAAACTGAATTTTTTCAAAGCTGGATATATGTTAGAATTATGTTAACTTCTTCATTCACTAAATCTATTCTTTTTAATTCATCTCCCCCAAAGATCTGAATCTTAGGAAATGTTTGGATTCAACAAATATGAATGCAATGCTTATAATTGAGCAGTACAGCTTTACAAAGAAAACAGGAGATTCTGCCATATTGACATGGGAGAAATTGCAAATTAGTGGGCAAAAGTTGCAGCATACCCTATGTCGAGATATGGTTTTAATGACTTATGCAATCCCTACTTTTTAGGGATTAACTGAGTTGTATATTTGGTGTATAATCTTGTTAGGATAGATTCCTATTTTGTGAGATAGTCTCCTAATTTATGAGATCTCAAACGTGTATATGACAGAAGTATATGTATTTTTTCAAGATACAATTGAAAGTATTATCAGATTTTCTATTTCTACATGGTATCAGAGCTCTAGGCTCGTTCCTGGAAAAAATTTTCTGAATCTCTTTGTTCATTCAATTCCTCCATATCTCCCTTCCTAGCCAAAGCCCTTCCAACAAATCAATCATGTTGGAAACCACTGAAACTAGTCCTATCTCAAGTGTGCCTTCAACCAAGAATTCTACAGTAGTTTCAACGGGTGATTTGCAGAATATACCAGCAGCATATAGACTTGAAGGAATGAATTATTTGAAGTAGTTACAGCCATAGTTGTTAAAAGCGCAAGCGCACTGGCAAGGCGCAAAGGGCTCTTAGGGCGCGCACTGGCAAGGCGCAAAGGGCTCTTGGGGCATAAGCGCAAGCGCACTGGCAAGGCGCGCACTTGAGTGAAGCAAGGCACATATTATATAAAATCAAAAAAAATTAATTGTATATATAATTTATAAGAATAAAATAATAAGCTTACTCAAATGTTAAATATAATCCTATTGAGGGCAGCAACTTTGGTTAAGCCAAGAAACAAAGGGGAGATTGGAGAAGTTAAAGTCCTAATTGAATGTTGAAAGTTTTTTCATTTAATATTTTTCTAGGAAAGTTCAATTGGGCTCACCAAGTACACCTCAAGGCACAAAAGGCGAGCCTGGGTGAGCCTTGACCCTAGGCGCACACCTAGGCGCACCTTTAACAACTATGGTTACAGCTAGTTCGTACGTTTTTGAAGGGAAGAGGCAAACTGAGTAATTTGCTTGGAATAGGACCGGTAAAAGAGGGTCCGAAGTTTGCTGCTTGGGATGAACAAGATTCGCTAGTGATGTCTAGGTTGTGGAATTCAATGATTCCAAAAATTAGCGACACTTGCATGTTCCTTGGTACAGCCAAGGAAATTTGGGATACGGTCAAACAAACATATTCCAAAGTTCATGATGCTACCTAAATTTATGAGATTAAGACAAAAATCTCGGAGACCAACCAAGGAACCCATACAGTCACAGAGTATTCCAATCTATTGCAAGGCTTATGGCAAGAGTTAGATCATTACCAGTACATCGAGATGAAGTGCAGCACGTATGCCGTAATTCTCAAGAGGATTGTTGAAAAAGATCGTATTTATGATTTCCTTACTGATCTTAATGTTGAGTTTGATGCTATAAAGGTACAGATCTTAGGAAAAGAGGATCCGCCATCTCTAAATGAGACTATTTTAATAGTCCATGCTGAAAATGGAGTGTTATGCTCGAGGCTCAGCCTGTGAATGGATCTGACCTAGTGACAAAATTTGCTAAAAATAAAGACCTAGTCACATTACAGCCCACCGAAGGATTCAATAAGTAGGCTAACTCATCAAAGCCTCTCAACAAGAAGTCAAAAGACTCTCTTTGGTGTAGCTAATGCAAAAGACACCGCCATACGATAGAGACAAGCTGGAAACTCAATGGACGTCCTCCAAATATGAACAGGAATTTCTCTAATAAGACTAAAAGTGAACGAGGACAAGCACATGTGGCCAATACTCATCCAAGCAACGAAGGAAATCCACAAAGCTAAATTTCTAAATTGAGTAGGGAAGATTTTGAAAGGTTGAAGAATTTTTTGGGATCACTTGAAAAACCCTCCACAACAGGTACATGTTCGTTAGCCTTTTCAGGTATTTCTTTCTCTTCTTATATTTCTAATGTTTCAGATAAAGCTTCTCCAAACACATGGGTAATTGATTCTGAAGCCACCGACCATATGACATGTTCCTCTCAAAAATTCATTACATATACCTCATGCTCTAGCCAGAGTAAAATAACTATTGCTAACGGATCCACCATTACTATTGTGGGACAGGGAGATGTTTATATCAATAACACCCTAACTCTCAAAAATGTCCTTCATGTTCATAAACTCTTTACAAATTTGGTTTCGATTAAAAAATTCACTAAGGATTCTAATTGCATAATGACTTTTTACCCATCTCATTGTGTTTCAAGAACTGGGCACAAAAAGGATGATTGGACATGCCAATGAAAGAGACGGTCTTTACCATTTAGGAGAACAAAGTGGAAAAACTAGAGTTGAGAGTTCTCATTCTTTATCATTCCTATCCGAGTCAGTCATCTCTAATAAAAACAAAATCTGGCTTTATCATCGTCGTTTGGGCGATCCATCATTTCATGTTCTTAAGTTTATGTTTCCTTTGTTGTTCAATTTGATGTTAAAATTTGATCAAAACTCAATTTGATGTTGGAATTAAGAGATTTCGATCCAACAATGCTAGGGACTACTTCAATTAATTCCTTTCTCCATTTTTCCAAAAGCAAGGAATCATTCATGAATCCTCTTTTTTTAACACAACTCAACAGAATGGGATGGCTAAACGAAAGAACGGTCATCTCCTTGCTATCAAAAGAGCATTCTTGTTTCACAAAAACGTTCCTAAACAATTTTGGAGAGAAACCATCCCAACTGCTGCCCATCTCATAAATAAACCACCAACAAGAGTCCTTGATTTTAAAAGCCCAATGGAAACTCTCATAAAATTCTTCTCGACATTTAATGCCTCAAACAATCTTACTCCAAGGGTTTTCGACAGTATTTCTTTTGTTCATGTTCATTCGCAAAATAAGGAAAAACTTGATCCACGTGCTCCTAAGTGTGTTTTTTTTTTTTTTTTGGCTATTCTTCTTCTCAAAAAGGGTACAAATGTTTCCATCCACCAACAAAGAAGCTCTTCATCTCCGTTGATGTTACCTTTGATGAAACGGAGTCATATTTTCGCAATTCCTATCTTCAGAGGGAGAATTTGAGTAAAGATAGGGAAAAAGATCAGTTTCTTCTTGTGTTTCCTAGCCAGTCTGAGTCTGCAAATATTGAGTCAACATCGACACTTGTCTTGTCATCTGTTCAACCCGGTTCCAACCCTACCGAGTCAGCACCAATTGTTCAGCCTAGTCCCAATTCTATTGAGTCGACATCAATTGACAATTCTCTTACTCATTCACTCAAGTCAAATGGAATGATAAAGAAAAAGGGAAATCAAGACACTACACAGCCAATACAAGTCTATTCCAGGAGGCGAATACCAAACTCTAGACTTGAGCATTTTCAATCACCTGTTTGAGCTGCAGTTCAAACACCTGAGATAACCCTTAGACCTATCAAGACCACCATACAGTCACCTACCTCTGAGGAACCAGACAATAAAACCATTGAGCTAAATGACCATGACATACCAATTGCACTTAGAAAAGGAACTAGAGCCTACACCAAACATCTATTATACTTATTCATGTCCTACCAAAACTTATTCCAAAGTCATAGAGCCTTCCTTAGCAATCTACATTCAATTCCCATTCCCAGATAATTATCTAAAGCATTAGGAAACAAGAAGTGGGAGAATGCTATGAAAGTGGAGATGGAAGCTTTTGAGTGGAATAAGACTTAGGACTTGGTCAAGATGCTAGAAGTAAAGAAGTTGGTTGAGTGCAAATGGGTGTTCGTAGTAAAATACAAGTCAGATGGTTAGGTGAAAAGGTACAAGGCAAGATTGGTTGCAAAAGGTTATACTCAAACTTATGGTATAGACTACCTCGAGACATTTGCTCCAGTTGTAAAAATGAATACAGTTCAGGTCCTCTTGTCATTAGCAGCTAATTTTGGATGGAACTTACAGCAATTCGATGTGAAAAATGCATTCTTACATGGTTATCTCGAAGAGGAAATTTATATGGAAGTTCCCTCAAGATTTGAATCTAAAGATGGGATAGTGTGCAAGTTAAAGAAGGCTCTACATGGACTCAAACAGTCCCCAAGGGCCTAGTTCGGAAGGTTTGCAAAGGTAATGACCACATTGGGTTACAAGCAAAGTCAAGGCGATCATACTCTATTTGCGAAGCACTCAAATTCAAGAAGAGTAACTGCATTATTAGTGTATGTTGATGATATCATAGTGACAAGTAATGATGTTGAAGGGATGCAAAGGTTGAAGCAATGTTTGGAGAAAGTGTTTAACATTAAAGAACTCAGAAAATTGAAATATTTAATGGGTATCGAAGTGGTTAATTCAAAGCAGGGAATTTTTATATCACAACAGAAATATGTGTTAGATTTGTTGAAAGAAATCGGAAAGTTAGGGTGTAAACCAATTGATACACCAATTGAGGTCGATTACGGGTTGTTTGAGGCTCCAGAAGACAATTGTAGACAGAAATTCCTATCAAAGACTTGTAGGGAGGTTGATTTACTTGGCACATACAAGACCTGATAATGCCTTTGCCGTGAGTATTGTTAGTCAATTTATGCATAATCCTAAGGAAATGCATCTCAAGGTTGTGCACAGGATCCTACATTATCAGAAGGGAACTGCTGGGAGAGAAATCTTGTTCAAAAAAGGAGGAAGCATGACGTTGGAGGCCTATACCGTTGTTGACTATGCAAGTTCTCTAGTAGACAGAAGGTCAACCTCGGGTCATTGCACGTTTCTAAGAGGCAATCTTGTGATGTGGAGGAGTAAAAAAATAGTGTGGTGACAAAGTCAAGTGCAAAGTCTGAGTTCAGGTCAACAGCACTTGGGATATGTGAGCTATTGTGGTTGAAAATAATTTTGAAAGACTTTCGGATTAAGTGGGAAGGTCCTATGAGGTTATATTGTGATAACAAGTCAGCCATCAGTATCACCCATAATCCAGTTCAACATGATTGAACGAAACATATAAAAGTTGACAGATACTTTATAAATAAGAAGTTAGACAGCAATCTAATTTGCATACCATTCATCTCAACTAAAGATCAATTAGCCAATGTACTTACAAAGGAACAACCAAGCACTATTTTTAAACATACTATAAGCAAGCTTGGAATGGAGGACATCCATTCACTAGCTTGAAGGGGAGTGTCGAGATATGGTTTTAATGATTTATGCAATCCCTGTTTTTTAGCGATTAGTTGAATTGTATATTTGATGTATATTCTTGTTAGGATAGTTTCCTAATTTGTGAGATGGCAAAGGTGTATATAACCGATGTATATATATTTTTTCAAGATACGATTGAACGTATTATCAGATTTTATATTTCTACACCTATAACAAGAGAGTTAACTATGTTGGAATTGAAAAAAAAAATTATTTACTACGAGATCAAACAGAAGTCGTTTGTTCAACTTGAATTTATTACAATCCAATTAATTAAGAGTCCATTTGGGAATTGGTAAAATAAGTGGAAAAGAGGAGTAAAAAGTAAAGGGGAATAAATGATATGACAAGATAGAGGTAATTATTAAAAATAAAGCAAATAAAGATAAAATAGATAACATTTCAGATAAAAAGATAAAAGATAATGATTGAAAATATAGATAATAATAAGAAGTAGAGGTTACAGAGGTAGTTGCATGTGATGTCAATAAAAAAGGGCAGGATCGTGGAAGAAGAAAAAGAGATTTCCACCTCTTTTCCCCATTATCAAACAAACCCTAAATATTTGGTATTTCTCTCAATTTCTCTAGTCTGAAGTTTGCCAATGCAAATCCAAAATTTGTTGAAATACATAAGAGTATAAACTTGCTTGAACGGGATTCTATCAATACTTGATGTAAATTTCTCAACACTAGGTATTTACCAAAATTTTAGATTCATTTAATTTGTGAAGTTCATAATGCATTCATTGATCTGGAGAGAATTTTCTTATTAGAACAAAATGTTTAAGATTTTCTCAAATTCAAAGTTTACAAATTATCCTTTCAAATTTCTTTGTTGGGTATCATAAAAACTAATTGCAACTAAAGGATTGAGTATTGAATTGTTTTGAGATATATGACACCATTTACCCTCTTCCTTATAACTCTCCTTTCCCACTTCGACCTTTTAAATTAATTAATATGGCACTATTTGTTAGGAGGAAATGAAATTTTCATTTGGAAATGGGGGCCAAAAAGAAAAAGAAAAAAGAGTTGACACCTTGGGCATAATTTCGGTGAATAAAGACAATAGATAGTCATTTTGGCAAGAAAGGTAGGTAATAATTTAGGGCATCTTTGGTAAGTTGGAATTGGATTCCATGGAAAACACATTTCCCAAGTCTTGATTTGATAGGTACTCTCACCAATAATCTTACTTTTTCCATCATTACATATATCATCAATCATTATCCACTAATCTATTTTAACTTTATTCACTTTATGCTTCGAATCATCCCTATGTTTTCCATTTCATTCCATTCCA
>JAYJMB010064525.1:0-25604 GCA_036873735.1 Pouteria campechiana
TCTTCCTAATAGAATGGGAGTAGTGTGATTACCATTCTCTATATCTAGCACATAAAATCGGCAAGGAAGATTATTTCATTTACTTGCACAAGAACTTCCTCAACTACCCCCTGGATGTGTATTTAGATCTATCAGCTAATTGAATCACAATGCCAGTATTATTCAAAGGTCCAAGTTTCAAAGAAGCACATAAAGAATATGGCATAACATTAATGAAACCTCCTAAATCCAACATGGCCTTCTCAAGTTTAGTGTTACCTATCATGCAAGGGATAATGAACATCCTTGAATCTTTACACTTTCCAGGGAGTTTTCTTTAAATAATTGCTGAAACATTCTCCCTTACTCTCACCTTCTCATATCTATAAAGTTTTTGTTTCCTCTTTGTTTTACATATTTCTTTTAGGAATTTAGCATAATGAGGTACATGTTTAATGACATCAAAAGTTGAATATTTACCTCACATTTATGAAAAGTCTCATAGCAATCTTTATAGTTCTTTATTTTGTGAGATTCTACTAAATCCTCAAGAAAAGGTGGTACTAGCTTATATTTAAAAATAGGTGGGAACTTTTATTTGGCTACTTCATTATCCTTAGGAAGGTCCTTATCTGCTACAATGCCTTTTCCTTTTTCTTGCCCTGTTGGTGTAGGAGTTGCTTTTGTTGGAATGTTAATCTCTTTACCACTCCTCAAAACAATTGCACTCACATTCTCTCTTGGGTTCACCACTATTTGAGAAGGTAATTTTCCTGAATTTTGTGTCTCCAACCGATTAATTGTGGTAGCTATCTGACTTACCTGATTCTCCAAATTCTAAATGCTAGCCCTTGTCTGATTCTCCAAATTCTAAATGCTGGCCCTTATCTCTTGTTAAAATTACAAAGTGTTAGTGGCAAGAGACTTAACAATATCCTCTAAAGACATACCAGAGTTAGAAGTTTGTCCTTGTGGTTGTCTAAGTTGGTATGGCTGCTGATACTGCTAAAAATTTGGGTGATTTTGAGCAAGAGGCTGATTTACTTGTGGGTTTCCATAACTAAAATTGGGATGATCCCTCCATCTTGGGTTGTATGTATTTGAATAGGGATCATACTTCCTTTGTGGTTGTCTAGAGAAACCACCCATTATGTTCACCTGCTCAATAGGTTCCTCTTGAAAAGTTGAGCATGCATTAGTTGGATGTCCTACTATTGAACAAATTCTACAAGCTTTTACTGTCTGCATATTTCCTACAGCCAATTAACAAACAAGAGAAGTTAGACTTGCAATTTGTTATTCAAGGGAAGAAATACTTACCTCATTGATAAGCTTGGATAGAGAATCAAGCCTATTGCCAAATTGTTGTGAGTGGGCTACTATGTTTGCAATCAAGTTCCTTGCAGCTTCAATAGTTTTATCCACCAAAGCTCCTCTGTTAGTAGCGTCAATCATGCTTCTTTCAGTGGGTAGAAGACCCTTATGGAAATACTAGATGAGTAGCTGCTCACTAATCTGATGATAGGGACAACATGCACAAAATTTCTTGAAACGCTCCTAATATTCATGTGGGGATTCTCCACTATGCTCTCTCACACCACAAATTTCCTTCCTAATGTTGGCTGCCCTTGAAGTTGGAACATATTTCTCCAAAAACAACCTCTTCATCTCATTCCATGTTGTGATGCTCCTACATGGTAGATAGAAAAGTCATTCCTTAGCCAAATCCTTCAAAGAGAATGGAAAGGCTCTCAGTTTTATCTGCTCTTCAGTCACCCTATCGAATTCATACTTGTACACACCACATGAAACTCCCTTAGATGCTTGTGAGGATCTTCACCAACAAGACCACAAAAAGTGGGTAATAGATGAATTAGTCCAGATTCTAATTCGAAATTAACAATAGCATCTAAAGTAGGAAAAGTTATGCATAAGGATTGTTGATCCAAATCAGGTGTGGCAAGTTCTTTCAAAGTTTGAGTTCCAACCATGACTTCTTCCCTTTCTGAATTCCTCTGAGCTTCATTTCTTAACCTGTGCAATGTTCTTTCAATTTCTAGTTGGTACTACAAATTTCTTTGATTAGAAGATCGAGTTGCAGTCATAAACAATCAAGAAAAATCTAATAGACCCTAAAAAGAAATAAAAATAAAAATAAATAGAAAAAGCACAAAAGCACAAAAATCAATTAGAATGCATCCCCAGCAACGGTGCCAAAAATTTGGTGTGCTATCGTAGGCAACCAAATTTAGAACCTTACTCTAATTAAATTACCTGTAGTAGTGTGAATAAGGGTCGATCCCACAAGGAGTATCTGGCTTAGTTTTATGCAATGTGAACAAGAAAGGAACGTTTTGAATATAATGAAGAAAGTGTTATGAAAGAAATCTATAAAAAAAGAAAACATTGGTTCAAGTCAACATCCACCATTAGAATCTCACAAATGATCATTGATACATTATAAATTAATCCACACTTTAAATATTCACCATTGGAATTATTTTTCCTATCCTCCTTCAACATAGTTAATTAGAAAATAGCATTCTAATTAACCTAACCACTAAATAACCCCAGACCAATGCTAAAGGTTTAATCTAATAGTAGCCTTAAGATTTGTAGAGATTGGTGAAGCTAAACATCATAAGGACTAGCGGTTGCATTTAATTTAGTCAAATATTTTTTCTAAGATTTAATAACAACAACAATAGCAAATTATTAAACCCTAGTTGCTTCACAAATTCAATGAATCAAACAATTACGAATTCGATATCTAATCTAGCAATAGATTGCAATGAATAATAAACTAGTAGATCTCCTAACAATTGAAATAACAATCATAATCATGAACAAAGAAGAACATTTAATATTCAAAGTATAAATAGAATAATTAAATCAAATTAGATCTCATAGTATATTGATTCTAAGGCTTCTGTCTCCTTAAACCAAGAATAAGAGTTTAGCCACATAGGGCCATAAAATCATAAAGAAAAATAAAATAGAAGAGAGAAGAAGAAGATTCCCTGTCAAAAGCCACCAAAAGTCCTCCTCAAAACCCTAGCAAAAGAACCCTCAAAACCTTGAGAAAATGCTATTTATATAGAGTCAAAATACACAAAATCTATAATTTTTGTAAGTTTTGAAAAGTTGGGAACGGATTTGGGTGCCACTAGTGCCACCTTCTACCTCCGTTCCAATGGTGGTATGAAGTGGGTTGGCACCGGCGGCGCCGAACTGCGGCCTCTGGTACTCCTTTTTGCTTATCCTCAGTGCGTCATCTGGCATATGATCCATACTACTGGGGCTTCGCCCCCACACCCCTAGGGAGATCAATGGTGGGCCATCAGATTGGGGCTCTCTCTACTACCAACATAGATCTCCATGAAAAATTTATGCTTATCGCAATGCGAGATCTTCAAGCCAACCAAAATAGAATTTGAGCCATTATCTGAAGTTGTCTAAAATTCTTCAATTGACTTCTCTTTTGCACTTAACCACTCCAATTGTCTCCTAAATCAAAATATAAGAATAATGAGTATATTTAGGAATCAAACAAGTGATTAAGTATTAAGAGAATAAAATATGATATTTTGCATTCTCATCACTATGGCACTGAAGTTACTTGGTAAATTCTTCCCTCTTACAAAATCTACCAATATGTGTAATGATAATACAACTTATATGCAGATGGACAATGACTCATTATATGAGGCATGAGAAAGATTCAAGGACCTATGAAGTAGATGTCTATGTCATGGACTACTCATATGGATGTAGGTACAAACTTTTTATAATGAGTCTAGTCTAATTTTTTGTTTTATAATTGATGTAGCTTTAAGGGGATCATCAATTAATAACACACATCAAAAGAAGCTTATGAACTATTGGAGGAAATGACATCCAACTGTTATCAATGGGCTACAAAGAGGCTATCAATGAGGAGACTAGTCAGAGTGCATGAAGTGGATGCCCTCACTACACTCACTGCTTAGTCTGAAGTGCCAAACCAAAAGATTGATGACATGAATGCTTTAGCCATGAAAGTTTAGAGAGTGATATGTGAATTCTATGGAGGAGGACATGATAGCATGAACTGCCAGGTAGGTAAAACTTTTGCACAGCCTAATGAAAATGCTAACTTTGTTAGAAATTTCAATAGGCAGCAAAATAACCCCTATAAAAACACTTAGAATTTGGGATGGCACAATCATCCCAAGTTTTCATGGAGTAATCAAAATGCAATGAGAGCATCTCTAAGATTCAAGCAACTAGAAGAGAAGAAGTCCAGTCTGGAAGATATAGTCACCAAACTTGCTAGCAATACTTAAAACTTCATGAGCAACCCGCAAGACTTCATGAGTAGCATAGACATGAGTTACAAAACAAAGAGGCATAATTCAAAAATCAAGAGGCATTAATCAAAAATCTAGAAAGGCAAGTGGGTAAATTGACAACTATGCTATCAGAAAGAAAACAGGCTTCTTTGCCTAGCAACATAGAGAAAAATCCAATTGAGAAGGTAAAGGCTATAACTTTAAGAAGTGGTAAGCAAGTGGGTGAAAAAGATATTCAACAAGAGGCTCCCAAGGAAAAATAGGAGGAAGTGACTGAGCAATCACAAAAAGCAGTCAAAAGCAAACTTTTTCCAAACAATCCTAAGTCATATGTACCTCTAATTCCTTTTCGTCAAAGACTCCAGTAGCACAAAATGAATAAGAAATTTTCTAAATTTCTAAATGTGATTAAAAAAATGCATATTAACATTCCTTTTGTAGATGCTTTAGCACAATGCCCAGTTATGTAAAATTCTTGAAGGAGATCTAAAAATATAAGAGAAAATTAAAAGATTACAAAACTATCAAATTGAATAAAGAATGCTTAGCTATTCTACAAAATAAACTATTACAAAAGTTCCAGAGAGTTTCACTATACCTTGCACTATTGGAGATTTTTATTTTGAAAAGGCATTATGTGATTTGGGCACAAGTATTAACTTAATGCCTTTTTCTATCTTTAGAAAATTAAGACTCGGAGATATGAAAGCAACCACTATATCACTACAATTTGCTAATCATTCAATCAAACATCCAAGAGGTATTGTGGAAGACATTCTAGTAAACGTTGATAATTTTATCTTTCCTCCAGATTTCATAGTTCTGGACATGGAGGAAGACTGTAAGGTACCACTTATCTTGGGTTGACCTTTCCTAGCAACAAGAAGAACTCTTATTGATGTACGATAGGGAATGTTAATTCCTAGAGATCAAGATGATTAAGTCACCTTTAATATTTTTAAAGCAATGAAATATCCCTTGGATGCTAATTCTTGTTTTAAAGTTGAAAATATTGACAAGTTGGTGAACAAAGTTTTTCATGAAAGTGTTGTTGAAGATCCACTTGAGGCATGCCTGATTCAACCAAGCAACAGAGAAATTGAGAATGAGGAGATAGAGGAGTGTGGGAAGTTCATGGAGACAAACCCACCCTATTCAAACTAATAGACACCAAGATTTGAGAAGCTAGCACAAATCAATAAAAAACTTTAAGGCATCTATTGAAGAGCCTCCTATTCTTGAACTCAAACCTTTACCTTCTCATTTAAAATATGCTTATTTAGATGAAGTTTCTTCTTTACCAGTGATTATTTCTTCTACTTTGATAGATTTGATGGAGGAGAAACTACTAAGAGTGTTGAGAGAGCACAAGGGCATAATTGGTAGGAAAATTGCAGACATCAAAGAAATCAACCCTTCACTTTACATGCATAAACTTCTAATGGAGAAGAAATACAAACCCACCATCCAACCTAAGAGACATTTGAACCCAAAGATGTAAGAAGTGGTGAAAGAAGACATGATCAAGTTACTTGATGCAGAAATCATCTATCTTATTTCTAACAACCCATGGGTGAGTCCAATGCAAGTTGTACCAAAGAAGGGAGGTATGACTGTTCAGAAAAATGACAACAATGAACTGATTCCAACTAGAATAGTTACTAGATAGCGTGTGGGTATGAATTATAAAAAATTGAATGATGCCACTCAAAAAGATCATTTTCCTTTACCATTTATTGATCAAATGTTGGAAAGACTTGCTAGGTATGAATTCTATTGCTTTTTGGATGGTTACTTAGGTTATAATTATATTCCCATTACATAAAAAGATCAAGAGAAAACCGCTTTCACTTGTCCTTATGGTAGTTTTGCTTTTAGGAGAATAAACTTTGGTCTTTGCAATGCACTAGCCACTTTCCAGAAATATATGATGGCCATTTTTTTGATATGGTTGAAGACTATATTGAGATTTTCATGGACAATTTTTTTAATTTTTGGCTCATCATTTGATGTATGTTTGAATAATTTAGCATTGGTGTTGCAAAGATGTGAGGAGACTAACCTTGTTTTAAATTGAGAGAAGTGTCACTTTATGGTGCAGGAAGGGATAGTGCTTGCACACAAGATTTCAAAAAAAAGGCATAGAAGTTGATCGAGCCAAAGTGGAGGTCATTGAAAAGCTGCCTCCACCAACATCTATGAAACTTGTGAGAGGATTTCTAGGGCATGCGGGATTCTATAGGTGGTTCATCAAGGACTTTCCAAGAATTGCTAGACCCCTTTCTAATCTCTTAGTTAAGGTTGCACCATTTGATTTTTCTAATTAATGCTTGCATGCTTTTAACTTATTGAAGGAAAAGTTGGTTTTAACACCAATCATGGTAACATTGAAGTGGGATCTACCTTTTGAGCTAATGTATGATACAAGTGATGTTCCATAGGAGCCGTCTTGGGACAACAAGAGGAGGAAAGTTTTCCAATTATTTACTACACCAATAGGACCTTAATAGGAGCTCAATTCAATTATTAAACAATAGAAAAGGAATTTTTGGCTATAGTTTTTGCTTTTAATAAATTATATTCTTAATTGATTAATTTAAAAGTGATTGTTTATTCTGACCATTCAGCTTTGAAATATCTGCTTGAAAAAAAAGAAGCAAAACCCAAATTGATTAGGTGGATTCTCTTATTATAGAAATTTGATTTGGAGATCAAGTATAAGAAGGCAACTACGAATCTAGTTGCACATCACTTTTCTAGAATTCCAATAGTAAAAGAAGAGGAAACTCCAATTTTAGAAGAATTTCTTGATGAGAATGTATTTTCTATTAACTTCAGACAAATTCCCTAGTATGCTGATTTTGTAAATTATTTGGTAGGTAATGTTCTATCCCCTGATATGTCATATCAACTAAAGAAAAAATTCTTTTCTAATATTAAACATTATCTTCGGGCAGAACCATTTCTATTTAAAATTTGTGCAGATCAGGTGATAAGGAGAAGTGTTCCAGAGGAGGAAATGGTAAGTATTCTATAGCATTGTCATGATAGAGAGGCAGGTGGGCACTTTAATTCCCCAAAACTATAGGTAAGGTTTTGTAATTTGGTTTTATTGGCCAATACATTCTAAAGATGCACACACCCATGTTGTTTCATGTGACAGGTGTCACAGAATAGGAAATATCTCTAAGAGACATGATATACCTTTAAACAACATTCTTGTTGTGAATTATTTGATGTTTTGGGTATTGATTTCATGAGACCATTTTCATATTCTTTTGGGAATAAGTACATTTTGGTGGCTATAGAGTATGTGTCTAAATTGATAGAAGTTGTAGCAATGCCAACTAATGATGCTTGAGTAGTTCTCAAATTTTTGAAGAAAAATAATTTTCTAGATTTGGTGCTCCAAAACAATCATCAGTAATGGAGGGACGCACTTTTGTAATAAATAATTTGAAGTACTATCTATAACCATGGAGTCACACATAAGATTGCAACTCCTTATCATCCTTAGAAAAGTGGCTAGGTAGAAGTTTCAAACAAGGAAATCAAAAGAATTTTGGAGAAATATGTGGATGCCTCTAGGAAAAATTGGTTAGTGAAACTTGATGATGCACTTTAGGTCTACAGAACTGCATTTAAAACACCCATTGGGATGTCTCCTTTTAGGCTAGTGTATGAAAAGGATTGTCATCTACCTATGGAATTAGAGCATAAAGCATATTGGGCACTGAAAGGTTTTAATTTTGATAGAAGAAAGATTGCTACAACTAAATGAGCTGGATGAACTTCACAATGAGGCTTATGAAAATACTAAAATCACAAAGAGAATACAAAGAGATGGCATGACAAGTATATACTAAGAAGAGAGTTTGAAATTGGTGAAAAATTGTTAATTTATAACTCTCGTCTTAAATTATTTCCTTTTAAGTTAAGGTCCAGATGGTCAGGTCCTTTCATTGTAACTCATCTACTTCCATATGGGACAATTGAAGTTGCTCATGATACTAAGGGAACATTTAAAGTGAATGGTCAATGTCTGAAACTATACTTCGAAGGAAGATTTTACAAGTAGAAGTTCACCTTAGACCTAAAAGAACTAGCATAAGGAAGAGACAAAGTCAAGCTAAGGATTATAAATCAAAACTACTTCCCCCTCCTTCTCTTAGGATTCATAGTTCTGTTTTGTTTAGGTTATATTATTTTTTTCTTTTTTATGAGTTTCTACTTAGTTTTCCTGATTTCAAATAACCTCTCCTAGCAACCATCAACTGTTCGATAAATTCTTTTCCACCTTTAGAGGAGAATACATGACAATGCAACATTGCTCCATTCAGGGAAGCCCTCGATCTTAACCTTCTTTCATTCTTTCACATTAAGGACAATGTTTAGTTTAAGTTTGAGGGTGGGGTCATAAACAATTTTCTCAATGAGCTTCACTTTTTGATGATTTTGATAATTTAGCCAAGAAAATCTAAGAGAAAATTGTGCTAGAACATTGAAACTGAATAGAATTCTCTCTTAATGATTAGTAACATATGCGTAGTTTTTTATTGCCATTACATATAATTTAGAAGGAAGGTGTAACACCCAGGGTGTTGATTTTTGGATAATTATTGAGGTGAGGAAAGTTATTATGGTTATTTTGGTTAATTATTGATTTTTGATAATTATTTGCTTCATTATGCATAAGAATAAATTATGAAAATTGTTTTTCAAGAGTAGGTGGTATCACAGGCGGCTGTGATATCCGACTGTGCCCCAACCAATATGGCAGGCAGCATGGGCAAGTAGCTGTAATCACAGGAGGTAGGGCAGGTGGTATGGGAAAGTGGCAGTGGTTGGATTTGAGGCCATGTATTTTTCTACCCAATGGCAAGTAGTATCGCAAGAGGCTGTGGTACTAGCTACGGTCATTTTAAAGGGCTTTTCAGCCCATTTTCATTTCATTTTCTTTCTTTATTCTTCCCACGCCTAAACCGTAGTTACCATGCCCCATTTTGATGTGGTTTTGGCTAGAAAACCAATTGGATTAGGCATATAACCTAGCAATCATGCATTTAAACTTGAGTTTCAGACCATTAGGATGGTGAAAACTTGTGTTTGCTATAGTGATGGAGGTTATGGAGTGTTTGAACTTGGATTCATGCTATGGGAAGGCAGCCATGCTTGGAATTGGAGGTGAGTTCTTTTTCCCCAACCGATTTCATAATTTATGCTTACTGGGTTTTGGGATAATTCATGAATAGTGATTTTCATAATCCATAAATTATTGATTAAGTCATGGGGAAAAATGCTTTATTAGTTGATTTTAGTGTTTTGGAACTTAATTAGTATGAGAAACCTTGATTTATGCTTTGATAGGGTTCTATGAATAGTAATTTTTGGGGAAATGGCATGGATTATGGTTTAATTCATGGGAAAAATGATTAATGTATTGATTATTATTTTTGAAGTAAATTAGACCTGAAGAAGTCTAATTATGTTGTTACTCATGAATTATAAAAAGGTAATCTTTTATACAGGATGCTTAAATAATGAAATGGGTGAAGTAAAAACTGAATTAACTATTTCTTATGAATGATTACATGTTAAGTAGATGATAGAAGTTGTTTTGATATTAAATATGTTGTATATATGTTGGATATGTAGTGTATAATGTGAGAATGTAAGTTAAACAAACTTGTCACTAACGTTAGAATGTAACTATGCACATAAAGAGTATATAGACTTCTCAATAGAGTAGTCATAGTATCTAAAATTTTTAATTCATTGGCTTGATATAAATTGTTAAGGATATCATTGTAAATGAATGGCATGGTTGTATATGTAGGATTATTGACCATGAATGGAAATTAAGAAACTAATGATAAGTTATGAAAGGGGAAGAATGGTGCAAGTGTTCATTAGTGAGGTAAGTAGGCCTCTTCTTTTAGTTGAATGTATGACTGAATGGGGATATAGAATATTTTGTTTGTTGTATCCAGGCATGTATGATTGGATGGGGATATGGGATATCTCAAAAATCTATGTTGTGATGGGCAATTTATCTATGTTGTGATGGGGATATGAGATTACATTGCAAGTGTCTTGAATGATTTTTAAGTTATGTGTACATGGGCAATTTGTTTGGCATGTTCTTGATTGATTGAGAAAGACTGTCCTAACTACTTCATGTTTTTGGTTACTATTTTGCTGGAGGATGACCAAAAGCTAAGTTTGGGGGTATTTGATAAGTAAATTTTATTTACTCATATCATATCATTTTAATTGAACTTTGGCTTGGGTTGAGCTATTTGATTTAATTTAATGTGATTATTATTTGTGTTTGTTTGTAGGCACATGAATACAAGGAAGGTGAAGAAAACATGAGAGAACAAGTGACCAAAGAAGAGAATCAAATTTTGAAGTATTCAAAAGTGTAAAATGGAAGGCAGCAAGTGAGAGTCATGGTCCCCGTTTGGGAGCCATGGCCCCTAAAATAGCAGCGTGTAGTGTCTACAGATAGAGATTGGGAGCCATGACCCCCATTTGTAGCAGTTTAGCTAATTATCAAAACTTGTATTTTTATGTGTAAACTTGTTTAAGTTACGCAAGAGATGTTTGGCCCTAATTAGGAGGGATACAAATAGCTGGTTAACATGTTCAAGAAGGACTTTTTGCAAGGGGACGATGGAGAAGAGCTTTGGAACAAGGGGGATCATTGGAGAAAGCTGCTGCAACTTCAATATTTTATTTTCTTTCTATTGAGTTCATCTATTATTTTTGAATCAACATTCAAACTTGGATTATCATGATGTTTATCAATTACTTAGTTGGTTTTAATTCAAATCAGTTGTTCTAAATTTCTTTCATCAAGGGTTAGATGGATCCTAGTAATGAATCTTGTGTAAATGTTTGATTTTTGAGTTTAATTATCTTCTTTCTCATTGTTTTTTCTTTTCTATGCTTAATGCTTGCATGTGATTGGCCTTCATATGCATGAACTGAGATTTCTAATTCATACTTGAGGAAGATGCATTAGGAATAGACTCATGAATTGAAGAATATATTATGCAATGAAGACTAGAGTTAGCCATTGTACATGTGCAATCTGTGTGAGTATGACCTTGCGAGTGCAAATATCACACATTGATGCCTAAGCTTAAAGGGTTTATTGATTTAGATTTGCATAGAGACGTTGTAGATCACTTCAATAAGCACACCTACCATAGCACTTGAAAATGGGTGGTAGATACTTTAGTCCATCTAATTGACAATGAGAGGGATGGTAATTTATTTAATACAATTCATCAATACAAGTGGATTTGCTAGATGAAATTTGTTAGTGTGAATACATAGTTTTGATGACAAACAAAAATTGATTATGTACTAACGAATATCTGTCAAGTGCTTAGTAAGCTGAAATAGATTATTAAAATATAGAACCTACGAACAATCAATAAAATGCATGAGAATAATATCTTCAAAGAAAAATAGAGGAGTCGAATGTGCTCTAAGATGTCAATTTTGTATTGATGGAAAAGATAGACATTTAGGACAATACAAAGCTTAAGATGGAATTGAAGGAGCAAATATTTCATATGAGATCAAGTCTATCTAGATTTGTCCATGTCATCAGAGTTTATCCAAAATTAACCTCGAACAAATGTGGAGCAAGAAGACCTTCCAAAATTGAATCTGACAAAAAACATGTCAACCGGCTTTGTTCACAACTTCAAGTTCTTTCAAAATTAATTTTGGACTTTGTTCGACCAAGAAAAGCTGAAGAAAACTTTATTCAAAATGCAGTCTAGAATGAAGAGTCAAGTTTGTCCATAATGAATTTTAGACAAAGTAGAACAAGTAGATTTCATCCAATTAATAAAAGCTAAAAGAAAAGTTCATGCAAAATCAAACCTCGAACAATAAGATTGTCGAAACAGAAAGTTGAAAGAAATCTCTATCCAAGATTAACCTTAGAAGAAGGATCATCTTCCCAAAATCTTCCTTGGACAATTCAAATCATGTTTCTTCATTCAAACTTAATGAGCTTATTTCCCAAATGATGATTCAGTCAGTTCATTGCAGTAACTCTTCGTTCAATGCTTGCCTAAACCAACAACTTTTCTTCCTCTCTGTCAAGAACGGCGCTGTAGATGTTCTAGCTGATAAGAATTAATTAGAAGATGATATTTTCAAATGAGAGCTAATCAGAATGATCTTCTATATTTAATGGAGGTCATCTACCACCAATGGTTAGAATTCAAAGTTGATATAAGAAGAAGTAATGCTGAGATGAAGAAAAACAAGGAAGTTAAAAAATTGAATACTCTTACTGAGCTAAAACCTTCTACCACATTCAAGAGACTTGAGCCTTCATTATTCAATCTTCTACATCATTAAAAGGGCTTTAACTATCGTTTGGGAAGATCATTTACTTGAGCATTCAAGTTTCAGATTTCTTCCCTTGAGCTTTCTATGAAATACTTGTATAAATGCATTTAATTTTTGTACTCTTTCTCTTATGATTGCCTTGAGCTAGTATCTGAGAGCAAGCTTAAGAAAAGCTTGACTATCTATTGAAGTGAGTCTTATAGACATGAGTTACATTGTTTATGCCCCCTGGAGATGATCCAGAAGAGTGTGTGTTGCACTAGTTTATGCCCATTAGAGCTGATCTAGAAGAGTGTGTGTTGCAATAGTTTACGCCCCTTAGAGCTGATCCAAAAGAGTGTTGGGTACACTGATTGCATTTCTTCTATAGTGAGATAGTGGAATCCAAGACACTAAGAGGAAAGTGTTTTTGGAAGAATAGAGTAGAGTGTTAACTCGAACCACTATAAAAATCCTCATGTCTCGATCATTTCTGAGCCAATTGTTGATTGCATTGTTCGCTAGAGGGACATTAACATAAAAGGGGTTTCAGCAAAATTTTTGATTACCCAATTCACCCTTCTCCTCTTGGGTATTTGCCTAACCTTTAGACCAATAAATGGTATCAAAGCAGGCAACATAACTAACAGCAATGATCTAATGGCAAACCCATTAGCCTCTACCCATGCATTTTCCAAGGGGCACTCATCTACCATGCCATCCCTATTTGATGGAACCAGCTTCACTTATTGGAAGTTGAGAATGAAGTAATTTATTATGGCCAACGACATAGATTCTTGAAAGTTATTGAAGTAGGAGCCACCATTCCTACTAATGAGATCAGTATATGGACCAAAGAAGAGACCATTGTAGTTCAAAATAATGCGAAGGCTATGAATTTGTTGTTCTATGGACTGTCTGCTCTTGAGTTTGATAGAGTGTCTTCTTGCACTAATGCAAAAGACATTTGGGATAAGTTCAAGATTATTACATGCAATTTTGATAATAACAAAACTTGCATTAAGATATAATATATGTGTGCTTAAATCATTAACAATCACATGCATAATTATAATTTGATAAATGTTAATTGATAAGTGTGAAATGTATACATAATCATGAAGATTTAATTATGCAAGCATACATCCTTTATTTCATGGTGCTCTTAATCTTAAGTTATCATTCTTTAATGTCTTCATTTGATGAATCATGTTTAGTACCATTATATACTTAAATAGAGATGTATATTATCCTAATTTACAACATGTTAAAATCATATGAGGATAAATACATTCTAATTAAATAACATATCTAAAAGCTAACAATGTAGCAAGTGCAGAAAGCTTCTAAGTGCATTATAACAATTGTCTGCAACCACCTACCACAACTATTTGCTATGCTCCAAAGGGATTAAATTGCTAGAGATCATGAAAGAAGAAGAAAAAGAAAACAAGGCTTCAAAAATGAGCTACAAGGAGCTTGCTTTGTCTATTAAATCCAAAGAGAAACTTTCATAGAAAAATGTAGTGACAAAAAGTTGAAGATGAAGCCACGGCCAAAAAGCTTAAACTATGGACCATCTAGTAGCCAGAGTTTGTTTGAGACAAAGTAAGAAGGAGCAACCTCATAAGAATCTCAGACAAATAAAGAAAGAAGAATGATAAAGAGATTGTCACTTGTGCAAGTATGCACAAAGGGAAGAAAATTTATTTGACCAGCAAAGCTAGAAGAAAGAATTTGCCTAAGGATAAAAAGGCAAGATTTAAAAGACATAGTAGAATCAACTTCTTCTGATTAAAGATACACAAATCAAGAATGAAGTAAGAAGGAAGTTGTAGAGATGAACTCCATCTATTGCAGAACAAGTGAAGAATTCAACTTCATCTATAGGATAAAATTCATTTGTCACTTACTATAGACAAAGTAGTCGAAATAGTGGAAGCTACATAGTGAGCATAAACAAACCTGCACAGACGAAGTAGCTACTTAGACAAGTGAATTTTAATGCAAAGGCCCATTCATCTGTAACTTACTACTGACAAACCTATAGATGAAGTGCAAGCCTAATTCCTCAAAGACAAAGTAAAGATCGTTTGTCACTTACAACAGATGAATGTGGAACAAAAGAAGAACATCATACTTCATATTTTCGAACAGACAAAGTAAAGTTCATCTGTTGATCAACATAGTTTTTCTGTCCATCTGTTCAACTTTGTCTATGGTGCCAGAGTTTGTTACTTACAATAGATGAAGCACATTCATGAAGGATCGACTGATAAACAAATCTCATGGAGAAATTCATCTAAAACTTATAGAAGACAAAGAAGAGTTTGTCTGTTGATTAGTTCAACTTCGTCTATGGTATTAAAGCTCATCTGCTATTTATAATTGATAAATCACACTCATGAAGGATCAACTAACAGGAAAATTAATGTGAGAAATCTTCTATAACTTATGATAGACAAATGCAAACAAAGAGAGAGGTCGTGACCTATCAGAGAAAAATTGATTTATATGAATTGCATCTAAATTCGTGCTTTCATTATGCAAACTTATTTTAGTCACCATTTTCGGCAACAAGTAGCACTGCAAGTTTTCTAGCTGTTTCAAGTCAAAATGAGAAAAGACATTTTAACAACAGCTTATCTTCCTCTCTGTAAAAGAATGACAATACAGTAACTCAAGACAAATTAGAAAGGCATGCACTCCAACAACAGAAATCCTAACTGTCTTTTTCATTCATTACTACTCTCGTTTCTACATTCAATGAAACTCATATTCTCCAGTGGTCGAAATTATGATGAAGGTACTTAAGGAGAAAAGGTGGAACGATTCAAGGTGGTAAAGGAAAACATTTCAAATGAGCTTAACTTGTAAGACCCAGGGTGTTAAAAATGAGAATTATTTTTTAAAAAATTAGATTAGGGTATTTTAGATGATTTGAATGATAAATAAATGAATTTTATTTAAAATTTGATATGAATTAAGTGAGGTTATGAGAAAAGTTTGATATATATGTGAATGGGTGGACTAAAATGTGATTTGATTTAGTTATTTAATGACATTGTTATGCATTTTAATGAGATTTTATTATGTTCATATGTCATAGTTAGCAAGGGATTAAATACATGAGAAAAATCTAGGTTTAAAGTGGAGGAAAAATCCACTAAAAATTGGGCAGCAATTTGATGCCGTAGCATAAGAAATTAGTGTCGTGGCATTGTGTAGAAGAAGAGAATTTTGGGCATCCAACGAGAAGGATGTCATAGCATCCAAATTTGATGTCGCTATATCATTCCAACATAGGCAAAAGTTTGGGTAGTCAACAACTCGATGCCATGGCATTAGTCAAGTAGTGCACCAGTGCATAGGAAAAATATAACATTTTAAGGATCAAACCCATTCTGTTTTCATTCAAATCCATTTTGTTTTTCCTCTTCCATGCCATAGCCTTACCCTAACCCTATTCATGCCTAAAACGTGTTGATTTTGATAGGAAACATGGAGATTTATATGCGTAATCACTCAAGCATCCTTGATAGCTTGGGTTTTGATGTTTAAACGGTGGGCAGGGGAAGAAACGTCTGATTTCCATCAAATGGATAGAGTTACATCAAGTTTGGAGCTTGGATCATTGTTTAGGGAGGACGACTATTCTTGGAAGCAAAGGTAAGCCAAATCTCCCATCTGAATTCCCTATTTCAAAATTTTAGGGCTTGGATCCTAACTTGCATATAGTGAATTTTGAGGCTTAGACTGATGTATATGATCATAAATTCATGGGGAAATGATTTAATACAATGATTATTGTGATTTGGCATGAAAAATTATGAATTTTGATAAACTAGGGTTTTGATGAATAGTGGAAATGAGGGATTTCCTAATTTTTTTGAATTAATCATGGGGTAAATGTTTAATGTCATGATTATCATGTTTTAGAATATGTTTAGACTGAATTGGACTAGTGGAATTGAAATTATGATTATGCCCTAAATAGCCATTAATGAGAATTTTGTGAATGGGCTATGTAAGCCTTGAATTGAATAGATTTAAAGCTTAATTGAATTGTTTATAAGTTATTTAAATGATACTTATGTAAGATATTAGATGAATATATCAGACAAAAGGATTTTTGTGATAAATGTGGAGAAATCCTAATTTAACTACTGCTTATCACATGTTCGATGATCATAATATGAGATTGGCTATGAAATAAGTATTAATATTATGTGATGTATGAAATACATGATTTGGAGGAGATTTTACTTTGTACAGGATGATCTGAGAAGAATGAAAAAGGAATGGAGCTGGAAGAGTGTATAATACTTCATAAGTAGGTAAGTAGGCGCCCCTTGTTTTGGTTGAATATATGATTAGTTGAGGATAATGATTATCCCATTGATTTAAATCCGGGCTTGTATGTTTTGGATGGAGATAATAGATATCCCACATTTATTTAAGATTGATATTATTTGGTATGTTAGGGATAGCTGATATCCCTTGGGTTGAATTAATTGTTGATTAGTTTGTAACATGAATATGCATGATTTAATGGGGACAAAAAGTATCCCAAAATTTGATTAGGAATAGGTATCATATATCATATGATTGTGAATGATGGCATATAATTATTATATGAAGATCGTTGAATGGAAAGTAATAGAATGAATCATGGAATGGTTGAACGTTGAAATGTTAAGAATGATTAGTTATGTAATGGTTGAACTATGTTATGTTGATAATGTTAGATTATCATGTTTCTGATTAATGATTGATTTTTATTATTTTTGCCTACTTACTAAGTTGCCCGAACTCATGCCTTCTTATTTGAATTTTTAGCTGATAGGTTAAACAAGGGACTTATGAGAAAGACTGAAGACATATGGTGGTATGATTAATTGGGAATTGACACCCCTTTATGCGTATTTGTTTAAAGATAATGTATATGTGTATTTATATAATTGTAATTAAAGAATTTAGACTAATATAGTAAGGAAGTGGATTAGCATGTGTTAGTAAATGATGTATGACGTTCTAATAGCATGAGATGTTTCCCTTAAGGTGTAGTATCATCATAGTGTGATACAGGTCCTAGGTTGTGGATAAAATAGGTCAGTTTAGATTATTGTTTTATGTTAATAATTTAATTATTATATTGATATATTATTTATATTAGGTTCTAGTCGTTCATTTGATAAATGATGTATATCAGGTATCGATGGTGATATTTTTAGGGGAAACTCTATCTAAAATTATGCAAATATTCCATAAAAATTAGGGAAATTGGAGGGGAAATAATGAAATATAAAGATGTCCTAGAATGGGACCCGAGCACCCCCACCCTAAAAGTGGGCAAGTCAAGGTGAAAATGAAGGTAAATAAACAAGGTCGCACCTCAGAAGGCAGGGCATGACATAACCTTATGCAAATCCTTCCACCCATGGTCAAGAGCTTAAACTGTCATTTATCTTTTATGAGCTTCAATATCCTTATCCTTATGGCCATTGAGTTTACATTTTGGGAAGATCATTTTGTATTACTAGTGCTGTAAAAGATTTCATCTTCCCCTATGCTTTATTTTAACACTTTGTAAAGTATATTAGTTTTCTAGTTAATCCAAAAACCAGAGAGTTGGTGGTGATCTCTAGAAAACTACCAAGTTTGCTGGTGACTTTCAAAACTAGTGAGTTTCCTAGTGAGCTCATGAAAACCAAAAGAGTGTTGAGAGCACTATGTTTATGCCCCCTAGAGCTGGAGTTCAGAAAAGTGTTAGGAACACCATTTATGGCCCCTAGAGCTAGAATCTAGAAGAGTGTTGGAAGCACTTTTGTATTTCCATTATATGGGATATAGTAGAACTGATGACATAATCAGTGTGTGCTCTCTGAAGAGTGGATGTAAGGATGGGGTTCTCGAAACACTATAAAATTATGTTGTTTATGTGTGTTTGTTTACATGTTTTATCTTTCATGCACTTTATTGTTTGATCATTCACTTTACATCACACCATACACTAAAGGGGGAAATAGTCTAACAAGGTTTAAGCAATGAATTCTTATATACCTAATTCACCCATCCCTTCTTGGTTTAAGCCATACTATGAGACTCTTCAAGTGGTATTAGAGCAGGCTAGATAAATAATTCTAGTGATCCATTTAGCTTACCCAACAATGTCATCCTCTGTGTTATCCAAAGGATACTCCATCTCCTCACTTCCATATCTTCGCTAGATCCAATCATGTATAATGGAAGAAGAGATTGGAAATATATCTTCTGGTCAAATAATCTTCATCTATGGAAAATCACCTTTATTGGCATAAATGAGGATGAAATGAGAGTAGAGTTAAAAATGTTAAAATATCTCTATACACTCTGTGCCCTACCATTTGCAAAGATGTTTTAGCTTATAATTTAATATCATAAATCTTTAAAAAAGCCAAAGATAAATTACTAAGGAGTGAAATACGTTACACTTACGCACTACTTATGTTACTATTGAGACTAACTTGAGTGTAGGAAATCAAGGAAAGGAGAAAATATACTCCTAAAGAAGAAGAAAAAAAGAGGAGACTTGGTCATAAGAAACAAAATGAAGACCTCATGAAATACCAAGTTCCTTCGAAATAAAGAGGAAAGGTAAGTGCAGGTATGGTACTCAAACTCAAATGCTTTTACTGAATGTGTCGTCATCTAAATTTTGAAATTTTACTTACGTGTTTCTTTCAGTTCATTCTCTTTTTAATAATAACTCATGTTCAATCTTTCAGTTACTTATTTTCCTTTGTTTACATGTCTATAGAAATAATTTTATGTTCAAAATTTTTACATTCATTCATTTGTACATTAATAGAAAGTAGAAATCATATTTTGAATTTTGATTGCTTAGTGGACTAAACATTAATAGAAATAAAAATTTATATATGTTGTTATCTGTACATGTCTCGTTCATTCACGTATATACATAGGAAGAACATAGAATTCACACTAGCATAAATAAGACTCTAAAAAACATAAATTAAAATTCTAAAGATAATTAAGAAGTAAGATAAATAACATTAAAATAATGAATAACATAAAGATAAGAATGCCTAAAATACATATAACTAAAAAGAGAGTAAAATAACAAAAATGAATAATTATGCTCAAAATAATTAAAGATAAGCCGAGTTGTTCTAACATATAAAGTTAACTACTATTTGCAGCTATGTAAGTTCAAATAACTCAATGCTTGATTAAAGTAGAATAGCTATCCTATCTATTCGTGAAAACTATTTTAATTCGTTAGCTTGATTCTCTACATGTTATTGTGGTTGAAATAATACTTTGCACTAATAAACTATCAATACATGTTCATATATGCTTGAGCCTATCAATGAAGAGAAAGTGCAAGAGTTTCTTAAGTGTATATAAGAAAGCTTGAAACAAGCATAGATGAAGAATGTGTCAATGAAAAATCAAAACCTTCTTCTCAGCTCACAAAAATCAAGTAAATGAGCTAACAAGTTCAAGTTCCAAATGCAAAATGATTAAACAAATCAAGACTATATCTCGGACAATATCAAATCACAAATGATGCATTAACAACTTTAAATAGCAGAAGCTAAATGAATAATCAAAGTCTAGCAATAACACTTATGAGCTCAATTGAGAAATCCATGAAGAAAAGTGCCAAAAGAGATAAGTTGTCTAACTTAATTATACATTTCAATGCTATATACTTTAGATGCCTCCAAATGATTTGCCTTGGATTTGAATTGATATGATTTATAGCTTTGAACTAAACCATTCTGAAAACCTTAATAAAACTTAAAATGATCAAAACTTTAACATCATTATAGTCCTAAGGCATAGTCAAGCCTGTTTGGAAAACTTCACAGTTTAAGGTCTCGAATAGGAATTTCATTCCTAGTCCTTCCTTCTATAATAATAATTAAAGCTTTGATCTCATAAAAAGAATTGAAATTAATAAGTAAATATAAAGACAAAACTCATAATCATAACACACAACTTAAAAAGGAAATTAAAACAGAATCTTTAAGAACAATAAAAATCCACTTGTTTCAATTAGCAAAAGAAAATTAAAAACATCTACTTCCTTAAAACTTTTATAACCACTGATAACTCCTCAATCCTACCCTGAGCCTTAGATAACTCCTTCTCTAAAGCCGCAACTCGACTCATGATATCCTCATAAGCTATACAGTGGCTAGTCAAAAGAAGATCTGGACAAGTATTTGACTTCTTCACATGCCTCAATTCCTTATTCAAATGCTTCACTTCTTCTTTTAAAAAGTGAATCTAGTTACTCCCCTCAACCCTACCTTGCTCCATCTCTGTCCACTTCTCAACTTCATATATTATTTGTTCAACTAAATATCATAGGCGAAGTAGAGGATACGTGGGGTCATAACCAATTTCCATGCGATGCATTAACTCTATGTCTTAAATCTTAGTAATCATCTTCTTGGTAAGAACAATAGGAGAGATATATTGGTAGCACAAACAAGGAATAGATCCTCATACCTTAGAGATCCAAATAGGACCCAATAAGATCATGCATTTTCACTCTTGAGTTATGATGAATAAACCATGCTCAAAATTTGTTTGCATTCTTTTAATCACATATCCAATGCTTAAATTAGTATAAGAATGCTCTTATGAAACATTACAATAACTCACCAAGCATAAAACCTTGTAGACATTCAAAAAATTAGAAAATACTAAGAATAAAACTTAAATACAAATATAAATAGTAATAATAATACATCTAAAGATTCAAGCCCTTAAAAGACACAAAAGAAAGTAAAACTATTTATTCGGCCAAAATATTAACAACCATTTCCAAATCATCAACCCTTTGATGAGCTTTGGCCAACTCTATATCCAAGTGTTTAATGCGATCTATGGCTTTCATATAAGCCATGGAGTTATTGGTCAAGTGACACTCAAAATGAGCATTATTACTCCTAATGGAAGACAAATCTTCCTTTAAATGCTTGATTCTATCATAAAGAAATAGAATCCTCTCTATAGTCTTGAAATTTGCATCATCTTCCTCACCTTGAATTAGCCTTGAAGAGGAACTCTTTGATTCAATGACTGCCCTAATATTCACTGAAAGGTTGTCTCTTCTCTAACCCCTCTATGCGAGAAAAGAGAATGAGAAGAATTTATCCACTTCCCAAGCAACCTATTAGCTCTATCATTAATATTCTCAACCATCTCCCCTGATAATAAGACAACTAGCAATTTAAAACAAAAGAAGAGGAGACACATTAAAAAGAAGAACCCAATAGTGAACCTATCAAGCTAAAATCATGCATTGTCATCATATCTGCATGAAATCATTTGTTAAATATTAATTTTGTGTCCTAGCATGATTTTGATGAATAATACATGCTTAATTATCCAATATTTGAATGTTGCCCTTCATATGAATATGCCTCTTGCATTGATGAAAACTCATTATGCTTGCTTAAAAGATGTTTACGTATTGCAATTATTGAGTATTATCATTAATATGAATTTGGTCTTTACATTGTTACAAAATCAATCCATGATTATGCTATGCTTAACATAACATTAAGGGGGAGAAGCTAAAAATAGAAAACACATACGAGATTATGAGTTAGGAGAGTCAAACCTCACCTAAGACCAAACAAAATATTCTCAAGGAACCAAAAATGAGTTTAAACTAAAGGGGAGAGAAAATTGTATGATAAGAGATAGGGAGAGAGAAATTCATATGCCAATATGGGAGAAAGAACAATATTCCAGGGATCAACGCGATAGGGAAAGAAGAATATAAATTTGTGAGAAAGATCAGTCTATTACCCTGAGCTAAGCCTTTTTTATTCTGACAAAAAAGGGGAGAGAAATGTGAGAGACTTGTGTACAAGGCTAAGGGGGAGAGTGACTTGAAAGAAGAATGAAAAAAGGTTCAAACCTCATAGGATTATATAAGTCAGATATTCAGGGGGAGATTAACGAAAGATTATAATTTTAATAACAAGTCTTCAAAGTTTTATTATCATCCAAAAGGGGGAGATTGTCACGATTATTATATGTGATCTTGATGATAACAAAACTTGCATTAAGATGCAACTCATATTAAGATACAATATATGTGTGTTTAAATCATTAACAATCGCATGCATAATTATAACTTGATAAATGTTAATTGATAAATTTAACATATATACATAAGCATACATCCTTTACTTCATGGTGTGCTTAATCTTAAGTTATCATTCTTTAATGTGTTAATTTGATGAATCATATTTAGCACCAATATGTACTTAAATAGAGATGTATATTATCCTTGCTCTATAACATGTTAAAATTATATGAGGATAAAATATATTCTAATTAAATAATATATCTAAAAACTAACAATGTAACAAGTGCAAAAAACTTCTCTAAGTGCAGGATAACAATCATCTACAAGCACCTGCCATGACTATTAGCTATGCTCCAAAGGGACTAAACTACTAAGGATCACGGAAGAAGAAGAAGAAGAAGAAAACAAGGCTTCAAAAATGAGCTACAAGGAGCTTGCTTTGTCTATTAAATCCATAGAGAAACTTCCTCAAACAAATGTAGTGACAAATAATTGAAGATAAAACTATGGTCAGAAAGCTTAAACTGCGGACCATCCATTAGCTAGAGTTTGTCTGAGACAAAGTAAGAAGGAGGAACTTCATCAGGAATTCAAAAAAATGAAGAAAGAAGAATGAGAAAGAGATGGTCAACTAAACAAGGATGCACAAAGGGAAGAAACTGTGTCTAACTAGCAAATCTAGAAGAAGGAATTTGCCCAAGGATAAAAAGGCAAGATGTAAAAGACAAAGTAGAAGCAACTTTGTCTAAGCAGAGATAGACAAATCAAGAATGATGTAACAAGGAAGTTGCAAAGATGAACTCCATCTATCGGAGAATATGTTAAGAATTCAACTTCATCTACAGGATAAAATTTATCTGTTACTTACTACAAACAAAGTGGAAGATGAAGTGGAAGCTACACAGTGAGCATAGATGAACTTGCATAGACAAAGTAGCTGCTTAAACTAGTGAACTTCAATACAAAGGCACATTCATCTGTAACTTACTACAAAAAAACCTATAAATGAAGTGCAAGCTTAATTCCTACAAGACAAAGTAAAGATCATCTGTCACTTACAACAAATGAATGAGAAATAAAAGAAGAACATCATACTTCATTTGTTCAAATAGATGAAAGTTTGTCTGTTGATCAACAGAGTTTATCTGTCCATCTGTTCAACTTCATCTATGGTGTCAAAGTTCATCTATTACTTACAATAGATAAATCACTTCCATGGAGGATCAACTGATAGATAAATCTTATTGAGGAATTCATCTAAAACTTCTAGCAGACAAAGCAGAGTTTATCTATCAATTAGTTCAACTTCGTCTATGGCACTAAAGCATGTCTACTATTTACAACCAACTAATCAAACTTATGAAGGATCAACTAACAAACAAACTAATGAGAGAATTCTTCTATAACTTATGATAGACAAATGCAGACAGAGAGAGAAGTCGTGACTTATCAAAGGAAAATTGATTTATGTGACTTGCATCTAAATTACACCTGTGTTCATGATTTTATTATGTAAACTCATTTTAGTCACCATTTTTGGCAATAAGTGGCATTGTAAGTTTTGTAGCTATGTTAAGTCAAAATGAGAAAAGATATTTTAGCAACAACTTATCTTCCTCTCTATAAAAGAATGACAATGCAGTAGCTCGAGATAAATCAGAAAGGCATGCACTCCAATGACAAAAATCCCAAATGTCTTCTTCATTCATTCTTGCTCTCATTTCTGCATTCAATGGAACCCATCTCCTCCAATGGTAAAAATTATGAAGAAGCTACTTAAGGTGAAAAGGTGGAACAATTCAAGTTGGTGAAGGAAAAATTTCAAATGAGCTTAACCTTACGCAAATCCCTCCACCCATGGTCGAGATCTTAAACCATCATCTATCTTTTATGAGCTTTAATATACTTATCCTTATGGCCATTGAGTTTACATTTTGGGAAAATCATTTTGTATTACTAGAGCTATAAAAGATTTCATTTTACCCTGTGCTTCATTATAATACTTTGTAAAGTGCATTAGTTTTCTAGTTAATCTAAAAACCAAAGAGTTGGTGGTGATCTTTGGAAAACCATCAAGTTTACTGGTGACCGTCAAAACCAATGAGTTTCCTTATGAGCATGTGAAAAATAGAAGAGTGTTGAGAGCACTATATTTATGTCTCTTGGAGCTGGAGTTTAGAAGAGTATTGGGAACACTATTTACACCCCCTAGAGATAGAATCTAGAAGAGTGCTAGGAGCACTTTTGTATTTCCATTATATGGGATACAGTGAAACCAAAGGCATAATGAGTGTGTGCTCTTTGAAGAGTGGATGTAGGGATAGGGTTCTTGAACAACTATAAAAATTGTGTTATTTGTGTGTATTTGTTTACTTGCTTTATCCTTCATGCACTTTACTATTTGATCATTCACTTTACATCACACCACACACTAGCATGAAAAGAGGGAAATGGTCTAACAAAGATTAAGCAATGAATTCTTATATACCCAATTCACCCCTCATCTCTTGGGTTAGGTCATACTATGGGACTCTTCATAAGTTAATGTCTATTTATGAGGGATCCTCATAGGTCAAGGCGACCAAGAGGAATATATTGATAGGAGAACTAGAAAACTTTAGAAGGAGAGAAGGAGAAAGCATATCTTCTCTCAGATTACTAACAAATTGAAAGGTCTAGAAAGAGAAGTTTCTAATTCTAATTAGGTCATGAAGATCTTAAAAGTGCTACTAGAGTCTTGGAATGATGAGAATGCAAAATGTCATATTTTATTCTCCTAATACTTCATCTTTTGCACCTATTTGATTCCTAAATAT